>VMRN01000068.1:1729929-1743446 GCA_010277015.1 Poeciliopsis turrubarensis
TCGATGAATGAAATAACTGTTAAATGATGTAGGAATCGATTAATCACTAACTCCAAGTTTACAGAAAAAGGGCAATTTGCTGAGCGAACAAAGAGAGAGCAGGAACTAAGCTAAAACTACAAAAAAGCATTTTACATATTGATAAGATTAAAAAAAATCTTTGGATTCACAACCGTTTGTAATAACACTAATATGACGAGAACAGTTATACCACTGATATTAAAATTATTGTTAGTGTGTCTCATATTCTCATCATGAAAATAAATTGTGACAATGATCCCAAAATGCAAGAATAAACTCAATATTATGAAAAACAGTCATAATTGGAGACAAAGTTATAAGCGTACAGTAATTCATGAAGATTGTAATACCAGAGTAATGTCATAATATTGTTAGAATGAAGTGGTAATGTTATCATTTCTGCACAAAAATAATTAAATGAAAAGAGAAATATTGAGGATCTGCTGAATTTATACTTCAAAATTGGTTTTACAAATAGAATATAAAATGTCAACGTAGATTTCGTTTCTTTATTTGGTGAAAAGATCGGACTCGAATCGCTCATTAAAAAGTCGGATATGTGTCGGATTTAAATGTTTGGACGTAATTTTAAGCTCTTAAATAAAACACTGAGGTCTTTTCTCCTGCCAAATCCCACTATCTTACCACCAGATCAGATTTCCCAAAGCGGCGCTCATGGTGTCTCAACGTATGGGCCGCTTCGCCGACGGGACATCACGACCAGCGGCGCCCGGTGCTGGAATGCCGCTTAGAGACAAAGAGCTGCTTTCCTGGTTGGTAGGTGGCCAGCCTGACAAGACAAACTGTCACCATAAACCCAGCAGCTCCTTTCATCAGCAGCTCTTTTATTTTTGGTGCTCAGCTGACCTTGAAGCTCCTATTGTTCGACAGCGGCCATTATGGGGACCTGAATTCAGATTGCACTTAAAATGCTAATGATGAAAGCTTTTGTGTCGCTAGCGGTTTTGCACGCTCATCGGATCGGATTCTGTTGCAAATTCTTGTGCAAACTGGTCGAAATTTTCTAATTGCAGCATCTGGAAAATTTACGAGAATTACAGATTCATGGAAACATTTCGTCTCCTTTTGCCAGCCTGCATGTAAAAGGAGAGCACATCTGTTCTGTAGGAGCTATGCTGCCTCTAATGACAGGTTTAGAAAGTTTCCAACAAGATGCAAATACAATGTTTTGGCAGGAGTATTAAAGTTAATTACAAGTATGAACTGTAGAAGAAAGAGTCGGGAGAGAGGAGACAGGAATCCTCTGGATTACTCAAGGCATGAAAAGTTTTGGATGTTCTCCGTTTTTGACAAAGTGCGTTTAAGAGCCGAACTACAATCAGTTTTTGCAGTTTTCCAAGCGTCTGATGAATGAGCTCATGGGAAGCCGGGCTGAGACTCTGCATGTCTCCCATTCTGAGTTTATCTAAGCAAACATCTGCTCTGCTCGCTGCAAATGACTGTTTATTGTTGGCTGCCATTCATGCAGCAGGCGAGGCGTACCTGAATGCCTCTGAACCACATTCAAACAACTCAAGTGGATATTTTTACAAGGCCTTTGTCAAGATGAGATATTGATAATTAGCAAGATGCCATATCAGCAAGTCAGCACCAAAGCTGCATCAACCAACTCTTGGATTATTATTGTAATTACTTCATTTTCTGCTTCTCTATTTACATTACAAAATTTTCTTTGTTTAGTTGCTGAATTAAAATAAATGTATTTCAGATTTCAGTAGTTTCAGCCAGTAAAAGTGCAAAAATATCACTATTTCTAAAACATAATGATCTGATTAGGCTCTGGATTCATGGTAATAAAATTCTAATAAGGAATAATAAATTTAATGTCGGTGGTTGTTAGAAACACAAAACAGAAAAGTTTCAAAACTGTGGCTCAGCCTCTGCACATTTACAGTTTGGTGGAAGATTTAAAAGATTTAAACATAAATACAGGATCAGCACCAGTTAAGTCCATTGGTGCCGTGAACCTCCAGCGATTCCTGGAGTTTTCTGTGCAATTTAACTTCAAATTCCACAAATTGGAAAATTTACTGAAAACATATTTGAAAAATATTCTTGGAATATTATGACTTTATTGTCATACACCGTTATATTTTTGTAACTTTTTTTATAATATTAAAAATTCAATATTATAATATACTTAATAGTCGTGCAACTTTATAATTTAGATTTTTTTTCTGTTAATTTTGCAACTTTATTCTGATACAAAGACTTTATTTAGATAATATGATTACTGTTGTACGACATTTCTTTCATATTTCTTTTGACACTCATGATGTGACTTTATTTTCTTAGCCTGGCTCTGATGCACCACGATGACATTTGTAAAGTTTAAATCTACTGGGACAAACAATGTTTGACAGTTACTGAAGTCTTTCTTCCACCATTTATAGTGACCATGATGGTAAAAATGTCTGTTTCAGATCTGCAGAATTTTTTCCAATCTGACAAGATTAATTCATTGTAATGTTTTTTACTGTATTTAAATCGGGACGCAGTACAATCATCTCCCTCAGCAGCCAAACATGGAGCGGAGAACATCTGCGTAACAGGAAGGATTTTTATCGCCGTCCTGACTGGCCTCTCTGTCAGCTCTGACTCAAATCAAAGCGTCTTTATTCCTCTGACAGATCGCAGCTGATGTTTACAGTTTCACAGCAGAGAGGACGATCCGGGCTCCAGCTGAGCGTTTTACGTCTGAACAAAGCCAACAGCCGAGCCGCCGATCTCCTGCTCTGGTGGCAGCGGGGCGGCTTTGAACGCCGCGACAAAGACACTCATTTCCCACCAGGTGGTGAAACCGAAACACGTCTTCAAAGCTCCAAAAATACGTCACACACGAGATCCAAAACCGGTCCGAAAACAGTAATTTCTCTGCTTTTCCTCTCAGTATGGGAAAAACATCATTTAGAAGAAAGGAGAACAGTTTATCTCAGCAGTTTCATGAGTCAGGAATGGCTCTTAGAATCCAGGTGTAAAAGAATAAATAATGGATATTTATTCTGAATAAATATCCACTTTGAACAGGGCTGTTAAAAGTGCGGTCTGGAGGCCCTTTGTGGCCCATGAATTAGTTTTGTGTGGCCCACATGGTACAAATTGAGCCCTTTCTGTAATTTTTCAGAATGAGATTTTCTGTGGAAAGTTTATCTTCATGACCAGAGTTAGCATTTAGTTGGCCTTGTCTTCATTTTTATTTCAAAAGTCATGCCACAAACATGTAGTGACTTTTGGCAAACCCATCCATTACATTAGGCTAAATATAGAAGTTTGTAGGCAAAAATTTACTTTTTCGTACTTTGTTACGTTGCAGTCGCAAAAATAAGTGAAATCCAGTTTTCTTGGTGTTCATCTCAACCCAACGGGATTGGGTTGAGATTTCATGACTTTAAATGCGGCTTCAGTTCGTAATTCAGATCTTCATGGTGTTTGAAACCAGATGGATGTGATCAATTTTACATCATTTTGCCATGTTTCTGATGGTTCAATTAGATTTCGGCTCTTTTTCTGTATTTTGTTTTCTAAAGTATGAGTTGAGTGATTTGTCTGTGACTCGTTAATAAATATTCTTTGTGTTGCTTTTGTGTTTCATCCTCAACCCTGCAGCCTTGCGGTTTGTGGTCTAACACCAAACTCTGCCATGCAGCCCTCCTCTCTAACCCAAACCCGGTCCGATGGGCCGAAAAACTCATTTCCTGTTCCTGTTCTCCAGAAAACCTGTGTGAAGATAAACTCATAATACGAGATTATAGTCAGAATATTACAATAAAGTTGTAAAATTAAAAAAAGTGGCACAACAAAAAAGTTGCAATAATATAAGATTAGAATCAAATTATTACAAGAACCAAGCTTTAAAAATATAGAGAACGTAATATGTGATTAAAGTCGCAATATTACCAGAATAAAGTTATAAAAATAAAAGAAAATGTCATAAGAGAATGAAGTCATGAAAATATGTGACTAATCATAAAACTACCAGAAAAAATGGTACTAATGCCATATTAAAGTCATATTATTATGAGAATAAAGGGTTAACTCCAACAAAGTTTATAAAATTAGAAAAAAGTGATGCAACAAAAAATTCATAATTATACAAGATTAATCATAAGAGAATAGTCATATTATGAGAACAAAGTCAGATAAAATTAAAGTTATATTACTAGAATAAAGTGGTAATGGAAAGGTTGGAGTAATACAGAATAAAATTGTAATAAATCCAGAAGAAAGTCGTAATATCGGCAGTATAAAGTTGCATTATGTCCGATCAGACTCCAGACTGACGTCCTGTTTGTGTTTTCCAGAAGACAGCGGTGTGTCGCTGCTGCAGCTGATTGGCGATCCTCCTCCAGAGAAGATCCTGGAGGTGGATGGCCCGGACAATAGCCCCGCCTACCTGTTCGGCCCAGACTCCGCCACGGGCCAGCTGGCCCGCGCCCACTTCCCCAACCCCTTCTACAGGAACTTCGCTCTCATCTTCAGCCTGAAGCCCACCTCTGATGACGGCGGCATCGTCTTCTCCATCACCGACTCTTCGCAGCAGATCATTCATGTTGGCGTCAAGCTGTCGGCTGTTCAGGACTCGGAGCAAAACGTCATTTTGTTCTACAGCGAGGCCGACGCCCCACAGTCCAAAGAGGCGGCCAGGTTCCGCGTGCCGTCCATGACAAACATCTGGAACCGCTTCGCTGTGGCCGTAAAGGACGACAAGGCCATGCTGTACCTAAACTGTGACGTGGAGCCGCAGGTGATGCGGATGGAGCGATCAGTTTGGGAGCTGGAGCTGCAGTCAGGGTCTGGGGTGTTTGTGGGCCAGGCTGGAGGGGAGCATCCTGAGAAATTTAAGGTTGGTAAAACATGTCAAAGGCTTGACATTTTGGTCAAATCTCGTGTCAAACAGTGCACACACACAGGAGCCTCTTGAATTAAGCCACTGTATTTCCTCTCCCGTTAACTTTGTACAATGGTGGATGAAATATTGAGAGTGCGTTGGCTTTATTCACTGAAACCAAGAGTACATCGTTGGAAGTCTCTGCATCGTGTTTGAATTCACCAGAAAATTCAGAGGTGTTGAGAGTTTGGCGAGTTCCACAACCTAATTTTGCACCGTCGAGGGTTTCTTTCAGGACTATTTTTGTCTCAACCGAGCCCAGTTTAACAACCTCCTAACACGCATCACTGCCTTCATCTACTGGTAGGACATCACCTAAAGGCCACTGAGTCACATAGAGAAGTCTTTTTGATTGCTTGGTGCTCCAGATCCAGCGGGAAAAGTTAGATTTTAAAACTCCAGTGTTGTATGCTTGATACGCACAAAACGCACATGTCAACATAAAGACTGCATGTAAACTTGACGCTCAAATCGCATTCGGTCTGGACGCTGCACTAGACCAAAGTTGGAACAGGATCCAATGCTGTTCCCGCAGTGATGAGACTGAATCTTTTTCATTTCCTGTTGCCATAACAGATATGTGAGTCTGATGACTCTCATGTGATCCATTATTCTGAAACAGGTTGACACCAAACATGTGCCTGTATTCCCCTGCCATTCAAAGCTCCAGGTTTTAATCTCATTACCATGACTCAGCTGACATATATTCTAACTACAAATGCTGACCTCAGCAGTTTGTGCTGCATTCCTTCAGTTAAGATGCTCAGTGATTATTCTGTGAACATTTACTAAGCAGTTTGACAGACATGCTTTCAAAGTCTTCAATCTTTTGAAAAAGTTTCTGCATATTTTTCATGCCAAAATTCCAGACTTTTCCAGACTCCTTACTCAAGACAGATATTCCTACAGAGGCCAGAGTGATGGGCGGATTTACGGAAGGATAGATGGTTTACCAAATGGTTGATGAGTACATGGTTGGACAGATTATGTTGGTTTAACAAGTGGTTGGATGAATGGTATAATGAATGGATGGATGGTTTAACAAATAGATGCATAGATGAATGGTTTGTACAAATTTTAAAAAAGACTAGGCTGGTTCTGTGTTTCTTTTCCTTTTTCTGGGAAAAATATTTTTTGACAAAATGAGGTGATTTTGGTACAAAGTCTGTTCTAACAGCGTTTATGTTTATCCTTAACACCAACTTCAACTGAAACTTCATTCACATCATGCACAAAATCCATGAAAAAGGGACCATGCTTTGGTCCCTGTAAGGTCTTCAGTCCTCTTTCGGCAGTGGTGCCCAAAGTGGGTCCTCGAGCGCCGGCATCCTGTATGTTTTAGTTCTCTCTCTGGTTTATCACACCTGGATCCAATAATGGCTCGTCAGAGGCTTAAGAAGAACATTGACATGCTGAAAAGGTTGTTGGTTCTACCAGGGAGAGAACTAAAACGTGCAGGATGCCGGACCTCAAGGACCCACTTGGGCGCCCCGTTAAGGTATGTAAATATACCAGGTCCTAGCAAAGCAACATAAACAAGTATGTCCACACACACACACACACACGCACACCCGCACACACACACACACTCAGATATGAGTGGTTTATATTTATCATGTCAGCCTGGAGTTAGATAATATCATTATTGCTTTATTACACACTAAAATAGTCACACCAAATTATATGCCATGTTATTTATGGGTCCAAAAATAATAATATATGAAAATGGAAGTCTGGAAAAGCCTAGATTGTTTTTAAAACGGAAAACGTGGGAATATTTCATTTGTTTAAAGGAGGCTTAAACTTTATTTGTTGATACTAAAAATTCCCAAAGCTGGCAGTTGTGCAAATTTATTTTTTGTCCTAATTGGATTATGTTTGGCCTGAATCCTTCTGTTTACAACATATATTAAATACGGCTTCCATTAAAAACCAGTGAATGTTCCACATCGACTGTTTAGACCTTTTCATGAGGCAAATCTGAAGATTTATGTTGAAAATCTGACACAATGCGATGAAAGGATCCTGGTCATCTGAACGTTGGAAAGATTAAAGACGAGAGAGTTCAAACGCAGTTCGTCTAAAATCCCTTTAATGATTCACTCTGGACATCAATACATCCTAAATGGCCAACTTCAAACATGGCTGCAGAGAAAGCTCTTCCACAGCCTAATGGCTCATTGATAGAGAAGATTCGCCTGCTGCTGCGAGTGTCAGGTCTTGCAGCAGATCGGATGATGGAGGAACAGATAGCAAAACTTCACACACAAACAGATTCAATGGAGCCACGGATGTAGGGGGAATTCCTTGGGAATGCCAGGAAACCCACGGCAACGACAAACATTCCTGTTTATACGTCCGGAGGAACACGTGTGGAGTGTGTGTGATTATACGTGTTGTTGAAGATCAAACAGCAGCGGTGTGTGTGTGTGTGTGTTTCAGGGTGCCATCAGCGAGCTGCGGGTGGTGGGAGACCCCAGCGCCGCAGCGCGGTCCTGCGAGGAGGATGACGACTCCGATATGGTGAGAGACAGATAATTTCTGCAGATCAACAGCTGTATGCGCTTCATTTTCTGCAGGAATGCTACATATTTTATTTCACAAGGTTAAGGAAGGTATTTCTGCTGAAAAGAAATCCTTCTGTTGATGTAATCGTATTAAAATGACCATCTGCTGCAACTTAACCAGAACTTGGTGGCAACATTTCAGATTTATTCAGTTCATCTTCCCATATTTGCCAATAATGTTTATAATATTATTATTTATATCATATTCTCCTGGGTTATTTATTTACTTGTGACGAAGCCCAGGAACAGAAACCATTAAAAAATTGAATACATTTTTAATTAATTATCTGTAGTGGCTATTATAAGTTTGCTTTTTAGCGATTTAATGATAAATGAACAGTTTCAATATTTAGATTAAAAACAATGTTTTTTTTTTCCTCATTGGTCTCCTCAGGCTTCAGGAGAAGGAAGTGGCTACGGAGAAACCAGACGGCCAAAACCTTTCAGTGAGAAACCTCAACAGACGGTATGAAAACACGATTTTCTGACTCTCTTCTTTTTCCATTTAAATTGATTGTCATCCTGAAAGATTCAGTTTAAAAATTAATCTTCGGCTGTTGGGAGGGATTACATGAAAGCACTTTACTGCAAAGGGGGAAATCCGTCAGTTCATCCAACCATGCCTGTATTTCTTAGACATAAAACGTGAAGAGCAGAGCTGTGTTTTATGTTTCAGTGAAGCCTCGGGTTACTCTGTTTAAGTGGATAAACACTCATCCCTGAGGG
Source organism: Poeciliopsis turrubarensis (assembly GCA_010277015.1). NCBI lineage: Eukaryota > Metazoa > Chordata > Actinopteri > Cyprinodontiformes > Poeciliidae > Poeciliopsis > Poeciliopsis turrubarensis. The sequence continues at coordinate 1,738,153 of VMRN01000068.1, forward strand.
AAGATTAAAAACTGCAGAGCTGATGCCTGGAAATCGAGCTCCGTCTGTATTTTTTCTGCATTCAGGAAGTTTTAGGAACTGGACTTTTCTTCCAAAACTTCCCTCAAACTCCCTAAATCAGGGATGTTTCTTGCTTTATGCTAACTCGGCAACTGCTCCTTCCTGAGATGTTCAGCTTCATATGAGGAAAATTAAGATGTCCTGTCTTTATCTTTAGCAATCTCATACTTATTACATATTTAATATGAGTAAAAATTAAAGACAAGAAACATAAACTCCAAAAATTAACTCTGCTGGAGTTTCTTGATGTCTGACATTCTGACAAACGCAGAAAAAGCATTGAAGGAGAACTCATAATGACCTGTGTTATGCTTTATTGCTCTCTGTGTCGGCTATGCTACAGATAGGCCAGTTTCCATAGCAACTGACTAACAACAGCTCCACTAAAGTATCAGGATTCAACACCAAAAAGTACATGCAAACATTTCCCACACAAAGAACAGAACATTTGGTTCATTACAAGTTTATATTTTCAGGTTTGACATTTTGTAATATGATTACTAATAACTGATCTCTGTGGAAGATTAGCTATCGCTGCCATTAGTTAATCTAATGCTGAGATGGTTGATTAGCTCATTAAAAAACCTGCTCTACTGATGATCTGTCAGAGTTTTGTATGTGGGCCGCCTTAGTTTCTCAGTTTTTAGTTTTTTTAACCTAACCTAAACAGATTGAATTTTATAGCACATCTACATGTTAAGGTTGCCAAAGTCAAGCTAGATTTACTTCCCTCTCACTTGCTGTGTTTTTTGTTTGAAACTTTTTCTGACCTTGTTATCCAGTTGTAGTGTTGACAATTAATAGCAAAGCACTTTCTTTCACATATCACACATACATTTAAGATTTAGTGTGTTATGTTGACAACTTGACAGCTATCTCCAATGGTAGTCGTAATCGGTGAGCAGCTTTTCGCCCTCCAGCAGGGAGATGTGGGGCGTGACGTCAGACTGCACTTATTCTGGATAAATATAACTCCAGATCTATTTATTCGGATCCTAGCAAGAGTTTTTATAAACCCTTAAAATTTGTATTTTTTATTGACATTTATAATATCGCTCTTTTCTTTGCATTATAGTTTAATTTAGATTTGTAATTTTAACTGTCTGGCTTTGCAAACCAGTGACGTGCGGTCAGGGGAGGCAGGTGAGGCACGGCCTCCCCTGACATCATGGAAAGAAAGAAATGAAAAAAAAAATATATTTATATTTATCAATTGATTTGTACTATAAAGTAATTTTCCATTAAACTTCACCATTTTTAGATTATTTTTTATCGACTGTAACACTTTTCATGGGTAATAATTTAATTAAAAAGCTAAGCGCCAACATTTTTTCTTCAAAATCGCCGAATTTTCACATTTACCGTTAAATGCTGAGAAAATCCGGGAGGTGAGGCAGCACCTTGCTGAGCCTAACCATGGATTGCGCAATGACTCGGCTAACTATGCTGCCATGTTATTTAGTGAGAGCAGATCGCTGTCTCTCTTTATATCACTATTAGAATGTTCAAACACGTTTGATATATGAAGTAAGTTTCCAAAGTTAAGCCGATTTATATAATGAACAGCAACTATATGCGTGTAATGTGTTTTTTGTGCTAGCGCAATCATAAAACGGCTGAAAATAGGCACGGGGTGAGGCACGCACTGCTCCTGCCTCATGATAGGGGGCGCTAGTGAGCTCAGGGATTCTTTTTGCGATTTATTGGCTGCAGAATAAGTGACAACAGGCGGGAGTTTACAGTTAGCAAGTCAAGTACAGTTATCGTTTATATATATGTGAGTTCGGAGTTATTATTGTTAATGTTTTGGCGTGGTTACGGCCAACAGTAACCCATCCTGTTGAGCAAATAAAAGGTAGAGTACCGAAATGTTGCCTGATTATTTGTACACTACAATACAATATGCTTGTAAATCTGACAGATGAAGTCAGTGCCTCACCATCCATGAATCTCACCGCACGTCACTGTTGCAAACTATAATAGATTGTGGCCCATCTAAAGGATTAGGAATCTCTTCATTGCAGTTTGATAACTGATAGAGCTAGAAATGGCCGTGCCCAGGACTCCTCACACTGTCACGTCACTTTCAGGGAGTTTATCCACTTTTTCTTCTCTTTACCTCCTCAGTTTTCCTCCTTCTGCTTTCTATCCATTGCGTTTTGACACCAAGGCTAAGATGTGCTGCAGCTTCCAGCCAGTTCAAGTGAGCGCAGCGCTTTTACAATTACAGAGGAGTCTGAAAAACCAGATGTCAATTTGGATCCAATCCGATCCAAGTCAGAGGCTTCCCGCCGCCTCCAGGCGTTGGTATTTCCACTGGTTTCTCCATCAACATGCCTTCAGGAACCAACAAAGTGGAGTTTGAGGTTGAGGTCAGGTAGTTCATTTCAGAAGCCTCGTCTTCGACTTTTATGAGGATTCTTTTTCTCTTTCGTTCCGCCAGACGTTTATTAATCAGCATGTTATATGAAAATGTCATGTTTGCTGGCGTCTTAATGTCCACCTGCCGATGTTTTTCCATCTGACGAGGATCTGTTCACACATCTCGTCTCATCCTCTGCTCTCTCGTCCAACCCTTGCAATTAAGAGGCAAGTCCGGGCGGCGAGCCGTCGGAGGTGGAGAGCAGAGGTGAGACTTTCCATTCTGTCTTCCTGGAATCCACCGTGATGGATGGATAGCAGAGCGAGTCTTTAACGGGTCACTGCCAGATCGGGCTCCCCCCGTTACGCATCAGGTTTCAAGTTTAACAATTGCTGCTACTTTTACAGAACATCTTGTAAAGAGATGGGAATGAAATCCAGTGTTAAAGGGGACATATTATGCACAATTCACATTTTGCACATTTTTGCACTTCCATTTGAATCTCAACTGCTTGTAAAAACAGAAACATTCAGCTGTTTTTGACAAAAAGTTAATGTTTTGTGACGTCTGGAAAATTGAGTTTGATTATTTAGTCACATTCCACTGTTACCTAGCAACCCCAGCAGAATTCTGTCCCGTTGCCCAGCAACCCCAGCAGAATTCTGTCCCGTTACCTAGAAACCCAAGCTGAGCTCCAGCACGTTTGGTCAGCTGGTTTCACTGCTGTATCCCCTGTACAATGGTTGCTGGAAAAGGCAAGTATTTAGTTGTTGAAAAACCGCTTTTTACATTGTCAGTTGTGCAGGAGGCTCCACTCCTGCTTTTCAAAGATGTACGGTAGTATAACTGCATCTGTTTGCAGACATTTTCCCCTGCAAGTGTAACTGTTGAGTTGGACAGCGTGGCCAGCAGCGTTTTATTTGGATTTGGTGATAGAGGCCCTTAAACAGTTCAATATAGCCAGAACCCATCAGACTAAAACCTAATTGTCTAAGAATGATATTGTGCAAAAAATGCAATTAACATGTTTTGTGAAACATAATCGGTCATCTTTAAGGAATAATTTTTAAATAATTTTCAGTGCAACAATTACGATTCTCAGAAGTTCAGAGCTCCTCATATAAACTGACTACTGCCGGAACCAAGAGTGAATAGCAGGAACAAGGCCAGACAAAAACCCATTTTGCCCACTAGTGCTAGGCTAGGACGTTTGTTTTGGTTGTATTTACTCAGACTGCTCCTGCTTGTACTCCACTTCCTCTTTGGAGCCGTCTCCAGTGGGCTTGATGTCCACATATGCATTTGAACCACACCAGAGTTCAACCAAACCGAAACAGATTTGTAGGCAGATCAGAGTTCACTTTTTTGGTCAAACTGACGGAAATACCTCCTCTTGTCTGTCCCAACCTTGGAAATTGTTACAGGAGACGACTGAAATCTGTCCTCACCCAAAAGAGATCCATTCTCTGACTGGTTTAATGCGTGAGTTTCACAAGAACCAAAACAATGCAAACCTCTGGTGCCACATTTTCTAAATGTTTGGACCAATATTTTAACACGTCTTCACTGTACAAAATAACAAATCTTACCACGTTCTTTTGGTCTAGTTTTTAGTGTAAAAACTCACAAGATTCTGAAACAAGAAATAGGAGCTTATTTTAAGTTAATTATTAATCAATTCTGATGAAAAACTGATTAGTTGAAAGCATTAATGGAGCTACTAATTTTTAATTATTGAATTAAAACAATCTGAAGACTTGTAAGTTAGTTGTGTCTTATTTCAAGTGTACTAAGATGTTTACAGTAGAAACTAGACCAAAGATGGTCTACATACATTTTGTGTTCTTGCAGTTTTCTTTCTCCAGAGGCCAGACACAGAGCTAACCCCGTGTTAGCCGCTGTGGAGGCATCAAAACTAAGCAACCTGTTGTTAGCAGCCATGATGGATGATGTAAGCGATCAGGCCATTCTTCATCACAATTATTTATAAATCAAGTTAAAATAGCGAGGGTTCTCAGGTCAATCAATGCCGTGCAACAGAGAGCGGAGAATGTTTCCCTGCTGAGAAATACAGTTAATTATCATCACATCAAACCTTCGGGTGGTCCTCATTTCCTCCTCCTCCTGAACGTTTCTACACGCTCCCGTCTTTATCCCACAGGGAACAATCTGAGGTTTTCAGAAACAAAGAGAAGAAATCTGCTTCTGTTGTTCTCATTTCCTCTCTCAGGCCTGATGCGTTTATAGGCTGGCTGACTGGAGCGACCACAGAGTGATTTCAGAGAGTAAACAGGAGCCAAGCGACTCAAACAGTCCACGCGTATGACGGATGTGCTCTGCGGTGTGAGCAGAATCAAAGGGAAAACAAATCACACCGAAACTGTTTCAAGCATTACAACATTCATAACACCGCTGCCTTTTGTATGTTCCAGATGATTTCTCTGAAAAATTACAAAACATTTGTGGCAAACAAGTCAGGAAACATATTGCCAACTTTAATTTGATGAATTTCCAAATGCATGTTGCATTTTTAATCATTCCACTCACACAGAGCTACGGGAGGCCAAAGAATTGTACATGCTAGGTTTTATTATGTAGAAGCATAAGGCTTGATCTTGAAACTTTTCCTTCTTTATGGGACAAATTCCCTACGCTGTTCCACTAACAGATGTAAAGAAAAAAGTAGAAAAACAAGTCAAGGTGGTAGAAGCTAATGAAAACATCTGGATTGAGGAAAACGGCCTTTACATTTTCATGCACCATAAAACACAAGATAATCTGTTGAAACAAACAAGGTTGGCTTGTGATCTACTGTTTACAATATTAGCTAGAGCTAACACGACTCATCAGAGCTAACAGCATGAGCTAGAGC
>VMRN01000068.1:1743456-1768880 GCA_010277015.1 Poeciliopsis turrubarensis
CATGAGCTAGAGCTAACACGACTCATCAGAGCTAACAGCCTGAGCTGGAGCTACACCATTAGTTATTTCTAACACCATTAGCTACAGCTAATGCAGTTGTCTAGAGCCAACACATTGTACTATTTCTCACTAATACCATCTTAACGTTTACCTTTCTCTAAGCAAACACCACTTTCAAATTGTTCAGTTTGGAGTTGCAGGTTCGACATGCAACACTGATTTTAGAGCCACTCTGTCTTTCTTCTGCCACAGCTTATTATTATTAATGTGAGTAGCGGCCATATTGAAACGCGACCTTGACCTTACAAGTCGTAACCAGAGATAGTCGGAGTCGCTGCCACTTTCCCAGGGGGGAATCTGAAAAAAACTCCAAATAAAAAGAATGAACACTAAAAACGAATCAAAGAATGCTTCAGTAAATCATTCAAATTATATTTTTCCCCCACATTTTGCATGTTTTCAACAAAGGATTTGTTTATCAGCTTAATTGTAAAGAATAAAAGTCTAATGAAGATGTTAACTTTCTCCATAGTTGAGGTTTTATTCTAGTATCTGATGATTTCACCTTGACCGCCTCAGGTAGGTAAATGTAAAGTTGTGCAAAATATGCAGAGTAAATTAGCCGCAAATGAAAACAGGCGGCGCATTGTGTTGTGAGAAGCTTGGGATAGTTTGTACAAGCAGAACTCACTTCCAGTCTCCCAACATTAAAGCAGTTTGCAGAACATGACTCATTTGGGCCTGTGATTAATGTTTACAGGGACAAACTCTTTCCCATGATGCAGCGTTGTTTATAAAAGCTTTTCTCAGTGGGAGGTACAGATGGAGAAAATGGAGCAAAATCACTGCAGGTTTCAAATTTAAATTGGGATCTTCTGTTTTTCTGCAGAGAGCCATTGAATCTCTTCCTCCAATCCAACAGCCGCCGCTGGAGAGGCAACCAGGTAACATTTCACATCATTTCTTCATTTATTTTTATGTTTTTTCACACTGGATCAGCTGCATTTCATATAAAATCAGAACATTTCAGTTATTGTTAAAGAATACAGGATTGTAACTTTTAGACATAAACGCAAAGGAAAACTAGGGTTAGGCTAAGAAACAAAATGAGAGAAACAATGTCATAAAATTACAAAATATTATGACTCAGACTCGTAATATTAGGAGAATAAAGTTATAATATTACCCGAATAAAGTCTTAGTAACTTAAGAAGTTGAACTAATACTAAAAACTCAAAATATGACCATAATTAAAATGTATTAATACGAAAAATAAATCATGACAAAAGATCACAAGAATAAAGATGGATTATTAGTAAAATAATGAGAAAAAAGTTACACTAATACAAAGAAAAAGTTATGAGAATAAAGCCGTAACATTAAAAATAGACAATAAAGACAAAACAAGACGAGAGTTGTGCTGATGCTGGAATAAAGCCAAAATATTAGAATAAAGACGTGAGAAAAAGGTAACGTTACCAGGATAGAAACATAATATTAGTAGAACCAAGCAATTTTATAACGCATAAAATTATATAAAAAATAAGGATGCTGAGCATTATGTGAAGTTATACCTTGGTATTAATTAGTTTAGTAAAGCTGTTCCCTTACTCTGCTAAAATTACTTAATCATCATAATAATAGTAATTTATACTCATAATTGCAGAACAAATCTATTATTTATCCTAATACTTCATATTAGTCTTAGAGCCATTTGTGGCTATAAAGATAAACTTTAGTATAAAATCACATCGTGGGACAGAGGGAAACATTTTGTGACTTTAATGATGTTTTGGGTCTTTTAAAGGGAACCGAAACATGAAAACACGTTCACTGATAAATGTCTCCATCTACTGGACGATACGAGTACTGCCATAAATAGACAGGCTTAGAGAAAGAAAAAAGGCCCAAATCCTTTTGCTACAGTGAATCATTTGTCTCCACTTAGTCCTGTCCTCTTCGTCCTCCAAGCTCACCGACTTCATCTCCTCTTTCTCCGCATCCATGAGTCTCTCTTTGGGTCCTCTCTGCCCGGTGACTCCTTTCTACAGATATAACCATCATGTCTCCTCTGAACATGTCCAAGCTATCTCAGTCTCCAAAGCTGCTACCATGAGGTGTCCCTCTGATGGTTCCTGATCCCATCCATGCTCGTCACTCCCAATCAGAACCTCAGCATCTTGGGATCTGCAACCTCCAGTTCTGCCTCCTGTCTTTTCCCCATTGGTTCTGTCTCTGAACCAAACATCTCAAACAACTATTGACAGGAAAACCTTTACTTTCACTCTTGCCAAGAACCTTTTATCACGCCTGACATTTTCCATGCCTCTTCACCTCTTTTCCACTCTCCATTGCTCTAGAGTCTAGACCCAAAGTTCATACCAGCCCTGTCTGGTCCGCTTTAGTCCAACTCCAGTCCATTTGTACGGTTAGTTTAAGGAGGTGTGAATGCGTACTTGGAGCTCTTTTTTGGTCCAACTACCCAAGATTATTTGTAGAGCACATTTCAACAACAAAGCATTCAAAGTGCTTTACATCAGAAAAACCATACAATTACGAAACAAGCAATAATCCGTTTTGTCAAATGCCATCATCAAGTAAATACAAATATAATGAGCAACATTCCAGTCACTACTAATCAAAGGCAAACAGCTGGGTTTTCCTTGACTTAAAGGAAATAGTAAATAGTTTTCATTCCCTTCAAAATAAGAGTATGAATATGCTCTTATTTTGAATAAGCCTAACAGCTTGAATTCTTAACGGTCAATGACTAAAATACGTTAGCTCTTTAGGGAAAGCTAAGTGCTCTAAGCTTTGTCAAAGTTAGCAAAAGCGCAAAGCGAAAAGTTAGCTCCAGTATTAGCACTTTAGCAGATTAGCGGAGCTGTGCTCACCATTGATATGGGGCATTGTGAAGAGGAAACAGACACCAAAACCAACAGTACTTTTGCTAATTTAACCGCAGGCTAAGTTAGCAAAACCACTAAGCTATAAAATTAGCTCTGCTATTAGGCGAATTTAGTGGTGGGCCCACTTCCACTGATGTGCTGACTATAAAACTTTAACGAGTGTGAAATAAGTTTATAACTTGACAACATTCATTAATAATGTTTGTGAAGCTCAACTAAAAACTGAATATTCTGTCAGCTGCTTAAAATATATATACTGGCCTAGTTTAAAATGTTGATTTAAAGAAAAAAAGGGTCAGAAGGAGGAAGATTCTGCAAACCATTTTGGATGAACTGATGTTTTAAAGTAGATCATTAAAGCCAGGAGGTGGCATCAGTTTATTTCACGCTGCAGTGACGTCTCCAACCGATAACCCAACATTTAGCCTCAGTCATGTTTCCAGAATTCGTTCCTTGGAGCAGCAGGCTGCATTTCACACCTTGCCTTCTGAAAGTGACTCATTTATCGGGATATCAAGCATGTCGGGTCAAATTGGGTCAATTCACAGGCAGGTGAGAGATGTGCCTCCTCTCCACCTGGCCTCTAAACTACAGAATTACAGCAGGAATCCTGCTTCCTTTCCTTCCTCCTTCTGGGATCAGGGGTCGTTTGTTTTTCTCGGGGATGCAGTCGTTAATCATCTACCAGAGGTTTTCATCGGGATGTTAATGGATGTGTCCCGTGGTTATGCTTTCCAGGTGCAGGCGCTGCTAAAGGAGAGAAAGGCGACAGAGGGGACAGAGGAGAGAAAGGAGATCGGGGCCCGACGGGGCCAAAGGGAGACACAGGCTCCGGCTCCCAAGGGGGAACCCGCGGACTAAAGGTCAGCCAGACAAAACGGAGCTTTTTCATCCAAAGATCCCTGGCAAAGGGAAAAATACGGAGCTGCAGTGACGCCAATTTTTAACCTTTCCATACACAAGCCAACAAACAAAACTAGCACAGAAATAAACTATTGAAATTCCTCTCAATGGCAGGAAAACCAAGTGTAGACCGGAAAAACTGATACACTTTGTTATGAATGAAGCGTCATCAGAATCTTTCCTCTGGGTTTTTTCCCAAAGTAAAATGCTGAGCCTGGTGGGGCGACGGGGCCAGTCATCCAGCAGTTAAAACATGGTTAAAAGTGGCAGGACATTTGAAAACACCACTTGGTAATGAAGTTTTACTGGGAGACATGATGAACAACACCTAACCAGTAACTAGAAAGTCTTACAAAAAGCAAACACAAAAAAATAAGTATCCATTTGTTTCTTCCTAATTAAAGTGTCCAAAATGTTTTTCATTGCAATTGTTTGACATTTTAGCCTTTACATAATCAGTGACAGCCTTCCAAAGCAGTTTGTAGTTTAATTGCACCAAGTCAACACTAGAGGGCGCTAGAAGCCCGAGAGCCAAAACCATCAAACCATGCAGCTTTTTCTAATTTTGCCAACATATTGTGAGGAAAAAAAAAAGGAAAAACTTCTGGAAGTTTGGCTGGATTTACCTGCCATTTGCTCAACAACAACAGGAAGTTTTACAAAACTACTTTTATTTTCCCATTTACAGCGATTTCTACTGTTCTCTTAAAATGGATTAAAATTTACGCCACCTCTTTATTGTTTTATTTTCAGGGAGAACCAGGTGAAAAAGGAGCCAAGGTAAGTTACAGCTGCCTGTCAGGTTATCGATTAGTTTGAAAATGTTGAATATGAAGCAGCGAAGCAGATTAAAAAGTTTTTCGTTGGCTTTTGTCATAGCGGATGAACAGATACGTTCATGTTTTTGATCATATATGAAGGGAGACAAACAGTTCTGAGTTTCCTGAGATGAAGATATTATAAACTTGTTTCATAATATTTACTGTCTTATGTAACAGTAAACCTACAGGCCAAAAGGCTTAAATGAGAAATCTGACCAACATATCCAGATCGTCTTTTCTTTTGTCGTTTGTGTTCATTTTGATTAATAATTATATTTTTCATGTTCTTTCCCGGTCTCTCATTTGCTAAATCTATCCGTTTAGTTTTTTTATTGTTATAAAAAAAACTGATACCCACCAAGGCACTGAATATGACTAAGATGGATGTTTTTGTAAAATGTTTTATTTCAATTTGTTTTTCAAACAAAATATTCAGTAATGTCTGGACCCTTGATGATGTGTCACCAGTGGAGGTACCGCTTGTAACATTAACAGCAATAATTTCATGACATAAAATAATTTGGTCCAGTTCCAAACCAAATATCCCAGTTTGCCAAATTTGGCTCCAAAGTAAATACTTAGCTTGCTAACGAAATATTTAACTCCTGACTAAATATTTATTTGCAAATGTTTAGTTAGCGACCTGGAAATGACAAGTATTTTCCAACGATAAACTATAAATTCACATTTTTCTAGCCATCAGCTCACTTATCTGACCTCTAGCTTTGCTGTATCTCAACTGGAGACTCAAATGTTTTGCTTATCGATTAAAAACAAGCATATTATCGTCATTAGCTGCTCTTATATTAAATTCGGCGTGCAGTGTTTTAAATATTAGTTTAATCTATTGATTTCTGTATCAAGTATTATGAGAGCCAAGATGTGGACCTTTCCTTTGTTCCAGGGCAGTGCAGGTTTTGGGTATCCGGGCTCAAAGGGTGAACCAGGCCCTCCCGGACCACCAGGGCCCCCTGGATCTCCAGGATCTGCAAACGAGTATTCAGTTGACCGAGATGGGTCGGTTGTTTCGAAGGTTCCTGGGCCGCGTGGACCGCCTGGCCCGGCAGGTCCTCAGGGGCCAGCAGGGGAAGATGGAGAACCAGTGAGTGGATCTGGAGGAATAACGTGAAACTTCTCTGGAGATGCTGAAAGTCACTCAGGTGTTCTTGTTTTGTTCCCGTAGGGTGATCCCGGTGAAGATGGAAAAACTGTATGTAGTTTCTGCTTTTTCTTTCAAAATCAAATGTTTCAGGGGCCGAAGATCATATTTGTTTTTTAAATAGGGGCCTCAGGGTCCTCCAGGGTTTCCAGGAACTCCGGGTGACGCAGGAGTTAAAGGACAGAAGGTTAGATAAACCCAGCTTGCAGATTGTAGAAAGGGTTTCAGTTTAAGTCCTAATGAGGTGGGTTCATACAGGGCGACCGTGGAGAGGGCCAGCCCGGCCCCAGAGGACCCCCGGGGCTTCCAGGACCACCGGGTACAGGATACAGATCTGTGAGTCACATCCTCCTATGAGGTAAAAACTTCCTTCTGCTTTCTGCAGCTGATTCTAAAACAAATCTTTCAGACGTTCGAGGACATGGAGGCCTCTGGATTCCCTGATTTGGTCTCCGTTCGGGTGAGAACAAACAGAACCGGCCTTCTCTGATCCTTCTTAGTCACACCACAAAATCCATTGGATCTATTGGAGGAGGAAATATTTTGAATCTTTATAATTGTTGATGCAGGGACTTCCAGGTCCCCCAGGTCCTCCTGGTCCCCCAGGCCCTCCCGGTGTTCCCTCAGCAAGCACGTCCGTGAACGCTGCCGCTTTTGGACCTCCAGGAAAAGATGGAGCACCTGGCCAACCTGTAAGTGGAACAGTCCACTCCAATCAGAAACTACTGCAGGAAATCCGGAGCATCCAGATGAGTGAATGCAGGGTTTCCGACTGAAAACAGGATTTCACCCGTCTGCATTCTCTTGTTTTCATACTAACAAACTGCCTACTTATGCTGATGATAGAACGCTTTAACCAAAATCAAGTTCCAACAACCAAATCTTTTGGACTTTAGGGTCTGCCTGGTTTGCCTGGTGCCGATGGTCTTCCAGGAGCTCCTGGCCCCAGGGGAGAAAAGGTACTGATTTACTGGAACATACGATTTATTATTTAAATGCTAATACCATCTAATTATATGCAGCAAACATTGATTACGCCTGTAAATGTAGCAAATAGATTTTTAGTTGAAAGTTTGAATTAAAGCATTTGGTATATGTCAAACAGTCTCTTCCACTGATTATAACAGATAATGATCAAATCCCCTACTCCAACATCCTAACAATACAACAAAAATGTAAAGAAAAGCAGAAAAGCAAATGAGACAGATTAGCAGAACGTTTTAGGACATCCTTTTGTAAAAATTGTCTCATTTGAAAAACCTCAAAAAACTTAATGAGTTGAATAAAAGATTGAAGTTTTAATTTTGCTGTGATTAAAAATTTTTCTTTTCCTTTGTTATGTTCTTAGGGGGATTCAGGCGATCTTGGACTCCCAGGAGCAATTGGACAAAAGGTGTGACATCACTATTTCTCATTTTAACTTAAGGGTGAAAAGTTTATTGTGAAATTAACTAGAAAAGTGAATTTTTAAGAGCCATGTTTCTACTCCACAGGGATCTCTAGGAGAACCTGGTTTACCGGGATCTCCAGGAGAGCCTGGACTCGCTGGTCTGCCAGGACCCATGGGACCGGTTGGTCCTCCTGGACCTCCTGGGCCTCCAGGACCAGGTCATCGGGTTGGATTTGTGAGTTCAGTTAACATGCAATGATATTAACAAGCAGACATGCTTAAACAATGTAGCATGCAGGGGTGGACAGACTTCCACTAATTCGCTGATGTGCTAGAAGTAGGTCTATTTTCTAGCGCTTTAGCTAACCTTGAAAATGGTTGGTACACTTAGCTTCCCCTAAATGCATTTTTTGATCAATTCTAAACTGCTAAACATACTTCTGTTGATGTTCTTCCTAACTTTATTTCAAATAAAAAACATTCAGGAGCAAAATCAAAAAACAGAGAAAGAAATATAAACACAATGTCTATGGAGAACATAGAACATGTAAACTACAAGGTCAAAATGAAATTGCTGCTCAAGGGTTGTAGTCTATCCAAGGGCTGAAATAGTTTGAATTGAAGTTAGCGCTTAGCATTAGCTTCTGCAAAATACCATGTTGGTGTAGGGATTTACCATTAGTAGAGCTAGCTGTCTTGCTAGCTGTGCCCAACACTAGCAACATGGAAACAGCCTTTGTACGAAACAAACTTATGGGGGAGGGGTTGTGGTATGAGAAACAAGACAATGATTAAAATGCATAGTCACTGGTCGCTGTGGTAATTCCTGCCTTTTCTGTAATACGCTCGGCTACACTATGAAAAATCTTGAATGGAAATTGCAGAAAATTGTGCATACACCATAAACCACTGAAGTTACGAGTTATGCCAATTCAGATACAGTCCAATTTTCTGTGAGCCATTAAACAGGGAGCTGGGATGAAACTTCTCGATTTTGCAACAAAAGTCTGGTGAAAACCAAAAGTATAATCAAGCTGCACAGCTTTTGCTTTAACACTGATCAGGAAAAGGAACCATGACTGGTCATTGGAAACACCTGATTCCTGATGCAACGACATAATACTTGGGCTAACTAGCAGCAATACCTGCAGATAAACACACTTCATAATTAATATGTTACTTTGCCCTAAAACTGTGTCTCTTGTTCTTCAGGATGACATGGAGGACTCCAGTGGGATTTTCACTAATGGACTTCCTGGTGTCAGAGGACCAGAAGGGATACAGGTACCTTAACTCCTGTAATAAAATATCAGCACAAGATTTACATTTAAACTAAATCAGCCCTAAGTGCATCTCTGCTCTGTTAAGGTAGAAATTCTTATTAAAATGGTCAAAATAAAATTAATTTAACTGAATGAAAAGCGCAACTGTTCATTATTTACTTTGGCTGTGTTTCAAATAACCAAAGTACATGTTGTATTTTCAGGGACCTCCTGGTTTACCTGGACACCCAGTAAGTAACAAGCTACGATAAAAGAACAGCCAGAAGGTGGATTTCTGCCCCAGTTAGTCAGTCTTCAGATTAAAAATGAAAATGTTGAATGACAATCTCCAAGTTTTTAAAAATGGCAAAGAAAATTTTAAAAACATATTGAAAAGTCTGGAAAATGTGAAATATTTTTGGCAGACAGCTCAGACCAAAGCAGACAAAGTCACATTTTTTTCTGTTAATTTCACATATTTTAGTAGTTTTATAGTGTAGGTCTAAAGTAAGAGCAACTTAAATTTTCTTTTGCATTAATAGGATTTTGTTCTCATTTGTTTACATCTTAATAAAACCCAACTTTTGTAATTCTGTAACAAGTCTAGTTTAATGTTCTGAAGTTGGTAACAACCAGAAAAAACTTTCAAAGTATCTCATCCTATCAAAATTTGGCACTTCAGTCAATTAAAAGGTCCCAAAGTTTCAGACGTTCTTTCTTCTTTCCTTCCCCATGTTGTATAACTTGAATCTACCATTGCAGGGTAAACCCGGTTTCCCAGGTATTCAAGGTCCAAAGGGTGAGCAGGGTCTGGCAGGAAGAGACGGACTGCCAGGCCTGGATGGCTTCCCAGGACCGCCGGTGAGAAAAACTGAACTTCATGTGAAACAGCACAGGATGATGGAGATTTGCGTCCATGGATCATGGCATCTGATGCAGAGCTCAATGATTAGCTATATTTGTATGGTGTAAATCAGTTTACTTGATGCAGACTACAAATTCTCAATCTGTGCATCATCTGCTTAAAATATTACAAAACAAGCAAATTTAATCTGAGAAAGTGACCTGGAGGCACCTCTAAGGTCAAAAGTGCTTCAGCTAACAGCCAAATAAAGACTGCAAATAATTCTTCATCAGCCAATAGCAGAGCTAAATTTCTGTTTAGCGCATTAGCATTTTGGCTAACTTTGAAAACATTTAGCTTCCCATAAATTAATTTTCCCAGATAAATTCTTGGATGTTTTGTAAACTTTCAGTTGAATAAAGATCAACGTCTGTTTTAACATTTTGGCCATCGGTGGTCAAGAATTCATCAATTACACTTTTATATTCATGCTCTTATTTTGAAGTGGGTGAAGGCAGCAGTCATGTTTCTCTTTTCTCCCAACAATTTTATTTCATACAAGAAATGTACAGGAACAAAGTAAAACATATCTAATGTCCTTAGACATTTACATGCTTGTGAGGGGAATTAGGTCCAAATCATGTCGGCATCAAATATCAAACCCCAATTATCAGGGCATGGTACTCAAAGGAGCAGTGCTTTTTTGATTTATAAAGCTGTAAAATTTTGTTTCTCCTCATCTTCACAGGGACAAAAGGGTGACAGAGGTGACAAAGGAGAGACGGTAAATTTTATATTTGATCTTAGCTAAATTTCTGGTGATATATGTGACATTTTTACCATTAACAGAACGGCTTTATGTGGCTGTTGTGGTTTATTTAGCTTAGTTCTGTATGTGATAACAGACGGAATAGTCCTTCATTAGCTGGTGGGTTAATTTGTTTTGACAGGGCGATCCCGGTCGAGATGGAACCGGACTCCCAGGCCCACCTGGTCCACCTGGACCACCGGGGCAAATAATCTACCAGCCATCTGACAACGTGAGTTCACATCAAACAACTACAAACTTCGGCCTCTAAGCTTTAAAATGTTTAACTTCAGCTGACTGTTTGTGTATTTTTCCATTATGTCAGGATGATGTCTCTGTAATTTCACTGAATGTTTAAGGAGAAACATTAACTGGTTTCTTGTTCTTCCAGGGAGACGCTGGTTTACCTGGGAGAGCTGGATTTCCTGTAAGCATTCAATGTCTTATTTGATTCCTTTGTTCTTCACTATTTATACTCCATTTAAAATTACTTTTCACTGGTAGGGGTTGGGGAAAAATACTATTTTTAATGCTTGGACTTTAGCTGCAGAACATTAACTGATGACAAACAATATTTTTAGGCTCAACACAATGATTTGCCCAACAGCTTCCAGGCTGACCTGCATGGCTAATTGTAATGATGGAGGTCGTTTGTTTCTAAATCTCTCACTTGAATATTTTTATGCGCTCGCCAGGGTCCTGTTGGGCCAAAGGGGGACAGAGGTGACCCTGGTTCACCCGGTTATGCCCTGAAGGTGAACTCCTGTTATTATATCAACTGGTAATCAAGCTGCTAATCGTTTCCATCATCTTCATCGTCAGTTTTATGTGTTCAGGGTGAAAAAGGGGAACCAGGCTTGATAATTGGACCAGATGGAAATCCTTTGTATCTGGGAGGCCTAACAGGCAGCAAGGTGAGTCTCATCATCCGTCTGTTTATTCCCATTAGCTCCTTCTTGTTCCCATTTGCTATGCCAATCACCTCCACTTTGTTTCTTTAGGGAGACAGAGGACTGCAAGGACCTATTGGACCTTCTGTAAGTTTGCATTATCGAGATTTTTAAGTGTCTGCAGTTATTTATTCAATGTTTTATTATATCATTTTGTCTTGTTGCAGGGCCCTCAGGGGCCTCCTGGACTGAAAGGTGAAATAGGAATGCCAGGAAGACCCGTGAGTACATTTATTTCAGAGTTTATGAGGCTTTATAAAGTGCATGAGAATGATTAGTGATTTTTACCCACCAGGGTCGTCCAGGAGTGAATGGATACAAGGGTGAAAAAGGAGAGCCAGGAGGGGGTGCAGGTTATGGCTACCCGGTAAGTTGGATTAGTTTTCCTGTACTGCATAAATAATATGCAAAACAAATATCAAATTTTAACATTTTTGCACTTCTTCTTTTGGGTCTCAGCTGTTTCTAAAAACAATCACTTACAAGTTATCACTTACAAAACAAAAAAAAAAGAACACCCAGCAGTTCTTTGGTAATAGGTTAATGTTTTTTGCTGTCTGAAAAAAACCTCCGGAATGCAACGTCACAATTCACCTAGCAACCCCGTCCCGTTACCTAGCAACCCCAGCAAAGCTCTGCCCGTCGCCTAGCAACCCCAGGGGTGTTGCTCTAAACAGGCAGAACTGAGTAGACTAAAATCTCATTATCTCAGAATGATTTTGTGGAAAATTGTAATGCATCGCCCACAGACTGATCCCAACCTGGTGAAGGAAGCATCATAGCTTTCCTTTCACATCTGCATGAGTCTGTCTGGCTTTTGCTTTTTCCAAAATGGCTTTGGCTTGGATTACCTGCCACAAAATCAAATAATGCTTTGATAAAAGATTGTTTGACCATCTAAACATGGCCTGGGAAAATTAATCTCCCAGTGATATGCCAACCACTGGGAACAAATTGAGTTTTACTCGACAACAGTTTAAAGAACAAGAAATGGAAAAGTTCAGCCATATCTTTGCGTTTTCCTCAGTGCAACACAGATTGTTCCTGTTACCAAAACAGCCTCTCATTCTGAATCTGCACCAACCATAAAGTCGTGTGTTTCCTGCAGGGAGTTGCCGGCCCGCCAGGACCTCCAGGACCCCCCGGACCACCAGGTCCAGCCATTCCTCTGGATCGCTTTAATGTGAGTCCAAACGAGCCATGTCAAGTTAATGCAACTCATCTACCTCCAAACTGATTCTGTTCCTCTGTTCATACTTTAGCGCTTTGATGAAAACTCCAGGGGTTACCAAGGTACGGGCGCCAAAAAACAATGTTAATAAATTACATAATTTATAAGCATGTTTCAAGGGTTTTAAATGTTATTTTCTGGGAGTTTTAACACTGCTTTCCAGCCTATAAAGCAATGTTGTGATAAAAGTGACGATCAGACATTAAACATTGTTTTTACGGCGCTATATTTGTTGTAAAAAGCTGTTTTTTTGCTGCAGTGGTAAAGGGAGAAAAAGGAGAGCGTGGCGACCGAGGATCTCCTGGGATCCCAGGTAATCCTGAAACATTCATCTCTGTATTCCTTCTTCGGAGTATCTTCGTCACTAAAGCATCTCCTCCTCTTCCTCACAGGAACTGCGTCGAACTTCGATATCTACGCATTTAAGGTAACCCGCCGCATCTCTTCACCTCAGTTTAGTTTTCTCGGATTTTGGGACGGCGGTAAACTGACAAAAGGTCATCATGTTCTATGACAGAATGAGCTGAAAGGCGACCAGGGAGATCCGGGAGTGAAGGGGGAGAAAGGAGAGCCAGGTGGTGGATACTACGACCCACGTTTTGGAGGACCAGTGGGCCCACCAGGACCTCCAGGAAACCCAGGATTACCAGTGAGTTCAGAGGGAGCCGCACAATTACAGTTCTCAACAGTAATTTCATTCATGCTCTTATTTTGAAGTGGGTGAAAACTGTTCAGACAGCACTTCAGTTTCCTCCAACATTATACAGAAGAAGAAACATGCAAGACAAAAAAATCAAAATGAAAGCGGTTGTAGTCTTTGAAGGACAGACTTACTTTGAATCAAAGCTTTTGGATTAGCTTCTCTTAAATGCCGTATTGGTATAACACTTTACCCTGAAGAACTAAATAATATTTAGTATTTTAGCATAGCTACCTTTTTCGTTAGTGATGCCCAACTCAAACCTAAATATAATGAAAGAATAGGTATGAAAAGAATTATCTAACATTTACTATATTATTGAATGAAAGGGAAAAAGTTCAAATTCTGATTGACCAGACAATAAATTGTGCCTGTTTAAGGAAGACCATCAAAGTGAAATGGCAAAACCTGAAGAGGAACATGAGCGAGTGAAACATAATCCCTCGTAGCAAATTACCACTGAGAGGTTTTAGTTTCAGCACCAGAATCTTTTTGATCTGTTTTCCCCTTTTCTTCTAGGGTCCAAAGGGAGAGTCTATAGCCGGGCCTCCTGGGCCACCAGGACCTTCTGGACCACCAGGTGTTGGCTACGATGGCCGTCCAGGTCCAGCAGGACCACCTGGACCTCCAGGACCTCCTGGGAATCCCTCTTTTTCTGGAACATACAGACCTAATTATCGTAAGTCGGTTTTTTCCGAGCCTGTTTTTAGCCAAGCTGTAGAAAATACAAGACCTCCATCATTGGGTCATGTGATCAGATGAGCTGGTTTGTTTCAAGAGAAACAAACTGAATAAAAATTAAATAGTTGAAGTCAAAAACTTAGCGACATGAATCAGCAGCCCTTGTTAAATGTGTTGTAATGAAAGCAAGACAAAGATTGAAACTATTTTGCAAGACACTAACTGTGATATAAGTGTGGATGAAGTGAACTTTGGCACAGTCTGAATGCCTATGTGAACAGCAGGCGGACCGGAAACCGCTCCAAAAGCAGGAAGTGGACTGCAGAGCAGGGCATCCTGGGTAAATGCAACCAAAACAAATGCATTAGTCTAGTGCTAGCAGGAGAAATGGCTTGTGGTCACAAAAGACAAAAGAGACACAAATCTGAAACTCTGACATTACATTTTTGTTTCCCATTCGTGAGGAAGGAAGCTGTCAGTGTCTTTTTCAGAGGATTTTGTGTCGCTTCCTTCAGTGGTTCTTGGTGCAGCACCAAGCGAGGAAGGGAACCAGTTGCTCAGAGGGTCCGGTTAGTCTGACTCAGCGCAGAAACAGAAAACCACAGCAGCTAAAAATGTCACCAATGTTGCAACTTTGGTTCCCAGTCTAGTCTACCAGGCTCAGGTGTGAAAGCATGGAATGAAAATTATGCTAACTTCTGTCTGTGTTTTGTCTTGAAGCTGTCAGCGTTCCTGGACCTCCTGGCCCGCCAGGCCCACCTGGAAGCCCAGGCCTCTCCTCTGGGGTACACATATCTCTGTATTTTAAATGACCTCATATCTGCCAGCTCATGTGCTATGCACCTATTGTTCCAGTTGTTTATGCTCTGAAGATGGTTAATTATTTCCCCAGGTGACGATGTTGCGGTCATATGACATCATGATTGCGACGGCCAGGCAGCAGCCGGAGGGAAGTCTCATTTACATCCTGGACAAAGCAGACCTCTATCTGAGAGTGCGCGATGGACTTCGACAAGTCCTCGTACGTCTGCACTCCTTCAGCTTCCACTATCATCAATCTGTGTGATCATAATATTCAAAGAGTTTAATGTGAAGAATTAACCGGCGGTTTTTCTCCTCAGCTCGGAGATTACAGGACCTTCTTTGGAGATCTGGTGCGTTTTGAAGCGTAACTCGGTTTGACGTTTCCCGACTCGTTTCTGATCTCCGAGTCTCTTTGTTTTTCATGTAAAGGGCAACGAGGTGGCAGAAGTGCAGCCCCCACCGGTGGTCGTGTACCCCCACACCCCAGAACGGACCTCCAACAACGGAGCGGGTCATTACTCCCAGAGCAGCGTGGTTATCCGACCCGTTGAACCCGCGCTGCGGCAGCCCAGCCCCCCCGTGGCACCAGCTGCTGACTCGTCAGAACCAGCAGTGAGTACAATTAAAACACGTTACAGCAGTATAATATGATCAGACACCATTTTTCTCTTGACCACTCCTTAAAATGGGAAAGATAAGAAAACATATCACTAAACTTGAGTTGTTTTGATGTTAATCCGAAAATGGCTAATGATCTAAACTTTTCCACATCTATAGCAAAGCCCCATGATTCAAATTTGGAAAATTTCCAAAGTGGGCGGAGCCAAGTGACACTGAAGGGCGTGGCCAAGTGAGGATGATCGCAGAGGGTTAAGCGAGACCCTTTGGCAAATTTTTAACTGAAATATGATTAGCAGGCGGCAAATGTATCACCGTTTTTCATCTTCTTGGAGACTTTTTTTGCTCTTCATGTTTGCTATTCCAACTCCTGATTGACCACAAGGAGGCGTGTGTCTGAGTGAAACTAGTTTATACCCAAACGCTGAATCACTGGAACCAGAAGGAAAATTCAACTGCAGTGGCCACAGTTTAACCCAAAGAGGGCAGCACTGAGACTGTTTTAAGCTCAACATTGCAAAATTAACAGTCACAAAAATATGCGCAGAACCGTTAGGATAGCAACCTGATGGGAACAACTTAAACATTTTATCTGCAAAGTTGACCAATTTTAGTTAAAATCAGTTAAACTTTAAGGAAAATTTCACTGAAACTGACCAACAGTGAAGATCCAGGTTCGTCTTCCTGCGAGGAAGATGGTAAGAGGTGAATACATCTCCAACGCTCAGCAGAGACCATTGTCTCCATAGCAACCAGTAGACCATCCACATTCCTCTTCTGTCCTACCATCACAAACATAAACTCTCCAAGAAACTTAACTGGACAATCAGCTTTGTTTAAACCTTGTCACATAAATCTAATATGAGAAAATATTTAAAACTAAAAAGCTAAAGCCAGCCTCTCTTCTCTCAGCTCCACCTCGTAGCGCTGAACGCGCCTCAGACCGGCAACATGCGAGGGATTCGCGGGGCGGACTTCCTGTGCTTCCAGCAGGCTCGCGCTGTTGGTCTGAAGGGAACGTTCAGAGCCTTCCTGTCCTCCAAGCTCCAAGACCTCTACACCATCGTCCGCAGGTCAGACAGGAACGGATTCCCCATCATGAACCTGAAGGTAAGACAATTGTCCAGCTAAATCTAAATGTAATTATTTTTGTTCATGGATTTCTTTTTATGAGTCTTTCCTTCCTCGTCCTTTCAGAACCAAGTGTTGTTCAGCAGCTGGGAGTCCATCTTCAGTGAGGACACCAACAAAATGAGGGAGAATGTACCGTTATACTCGTTTGACGGCAGAGACATCCTCAGGGACAGTGCATGGTGAGTCTTTGTTAACCGTTCCAGATTTTAATCCGTGGCTGTGTTTGTTTCCACGCCTGATTTAAAGTTGTTGTTTGTTTTTGTTCCCCCTCCAGGCCAGAGAAGATGGTCTGGCACGGATCGAGCAAAAAGGGCCACCGGCAAATGGATCATTACTGTGAAACGTGGCGGGCGGGCGAGCACGCTGTGACGGGCCTGGCGTCGTCCCTGCAGAGCGGCCGCCTCCTGCAGCAGACGCCCAGCAGCTGCTCCGGCTCCTACATCGTCCTCTGCATCGAGAACGCCTTCACGTCGCCCTCCAAATAATAAATCCATCCTCTGCGTTCAGGGCCCTAGCTAAATACGTTTTTGTAAACTCAGCTGGTAAATTTTTATCCCCCTCCTTTTAATTTTTATGCCAACGCAGCTTGTAAGCATCAGGACGAACTGCCCCCCGAGGGTTTTCCTGCCTGCCAGGACGGTCAGCATCCAGAAACGCTAAAGAAAAGGATCCAGCAGGAAACTGTTGGTCCTTTATCTCCAGAGCAGTGGCACATATTTTCTTCTAAGTGCAGAAAGTAACATTCTCAAATTAAATTGTTTTTTTTTTAATTCTGTATATTACATGTTTGTTTTTTGTGTTTATTTTTATGTTATCAATGTTTTTTTGTCTTCATCCATCCTCCAATTTTTAGCATTTCTTTTAGGAGTTGAGCTTTTACTTTTATTTTCTCCTCTGCAGCATAGATTGGGGCCGTGGTGGGCACCGCTAGACGATAGCTACGCTAATCCTAAAGCACCACTCAAACACTACTCATGCCAACGCTAAAGCACTAACAATTCAGTTTATTTATACAGGAACGTTTTCACAACAGATGCTAATGCTAAAGATGCCGCAGAGCTGCAACCACCGTTGAACTGTTGCTTTCATAAATCACGTTTTCAAATTAATTTTTGTTTTCATAAGCCTCATTCAAGTGGAAGTTTACAAAGGCAGTCAACTAAATTGGTGCTTAAGGATTTATCCAGAAAAAATAAACCAATAGTTAGCAAAACTGCTAAAGTGCTAAACAAAGAATTAGCTCGGATATTAGCGGATTAGCAGAAGAGTGCCCACCACTGGACTTGGGGTAACGGTGGATTACAGCAAATTTATAAGGATTATTTTAAAATAAAAAAAGAAAATAGATATTTATTTTTAAATGAAGTTATAAAATGAAAAAAATACTCATTTTATTTTCACACAACATTATAAAAAAGGATTAAAACTGTGCCTTATCACACACCCCACCACTACAGGCGTTTCTGCTGATATTTTTCAGAAGCTGGTGCATTTAACCAAATTTCAATCATTCATGTTGGTCATCCAGGGAACAATGTTCTTTTTAATAATTGTCAGAAAAACCAGCATGTTGAGGTCAGGTTCATACCTTTCCTGGCCTCAGATGCATCTGTGAATATGCTTTTTTTGTATGACTGTACTGTTTCACCCAGGCACTGAATTAAAGACTTTTTCAATTACTTTTGTGTTTTTCTATAGACAAGTTTGAGTTGTATTGAAAGACTTAACCACTCATTTTGGTGTGTAACATCTAATCAAAGGCAACTCTAAAGAGACGGGACTTTAGCTTTAATTTAAAGAAATTGACTGTTTTAGTTTTCTGAAAGTTTGCTCCAGATTTGTGGCGCATAGAAGCTGAATGCTGCTTCTGCATGTTTGGTTCTGGGGATGCAGAGCAGAACCAGAAGACCTGAGAGGTTCTGGAAGGTTGCTTTGACAACAGCAGATCTTTAAAGTGTTGTGGCGCCAAGTCATTCAGTGATTTATAAACAGACAGCAGTAATTTAAAGTCTACTCTCTGAGCTACAGGGAGCCGGTTTAAGGTCTTTCGAAGTGGTGCTCTATCTTCCTGGTTTCAGCCAGAACACCAGCAGCAGCGTTCTGTGAAAACAGCGTTGCACTAATCAATATTACTTAAGAAAAATACATGAATAAGTTTCTCTAAATCTTGCAGGTAGGGTGTTCTTCAGGTGACAGAAGGCTGACTTTGTAACCGTCTGTCTGTGGCTCTAAAGTTTGAGGTCTGAGTCAAACACACCTCCCACAAAAACTCCCAGACCGTAGTTGCGATCGAGTATACATGCAGCTCTCACCCCCTACATTTGATAAAGTTGTCTGTCACAGCAGTGCAGAGAAACACAGAAGGTTGCACACAGGTGTTATGCACATGCTTACAGAGATTAGATTATAAGTTTTGTTGTCGGTTTTTTGAACAGAACTGTAGTAAAGACGGTTAAATTTTTACTTTAATAGCCCTCAACTTCCTGGAATCAAAGCCAGATAACCCTCCCTCTTCTTCCTGCTCAAACACATTTTGATGCTGGGTGGGACCAACGTCTGCTGAAGGTAAAGGCTAACTGGCTGCCGCTTCTCTGCTCTGACATGTGAGTCACACATTCTGTTTTTCCTGAAAACTGAACAAACCTGTTCTGTTTTCAGGAAATGAAATCAACAGTTATTGCGACTGAGAGGAGAAATGGAGGAGCAGGCAGTTCAGCTGGACCGAGAAACCTTTTCCTGTTCGATCTGTCTGGATCTACTGAAGGATCCGGTCACTACTTCGTGTGGACACAGCTACTGCATGAACTGTATTAAATCCCACTGGGATGAAGAGGATCAGAAGGGAATCCACACCTGCCCTCAGTGCAGGGACACATTCACACCGAAGCCAGCACTACAGAAGAACACCGTGCTAGCAGCTTTAGTGGAGCAGATGAAGAAGACTGGACTACAAGCTGCTCCTGTTGACCATCGCTATGCTGGACCTGGAGACATGGCCTGCGATGTCTGCACTGGAAGAAAATTAAAAGCCATCAGGTCCTGTTTATTCTGTCTGGTCTCTTACTGTGAGAAACACCTTCAGCCTCATTACGATTCAGCTCCTTTAAAGAAACACAAGCTGGTGGAGCCGAACAAAAACCTCCAGGAGAACATCTGCTCTAAGCATGACAAGGTGAACGATATCTTCTGCCGCACCGAAATGAAGTGTATCTGTTATCTCTGCTCTGCGGAAGAGCATAAAGGTCACGACACAGTGTCAGCTGCAGCAGAAAGAGCTGAGAGGCAGAGAGAGCTGGAGGAGAGACGAGGAAACATCCAGCAGAGAATCCAGGACAGAGAGGAAGATGTGAAGCTGCTTCAGCAGGAGGTAGAGGACATCAATGTCTCTGCTGATAACACAGTGGAGGACAGTGAGGAGATCTTCACTGAGCTGATCCGTCTCCTCCAGAAAAGAAGCTCTGATGTGAAGCAGCAGATCAGATCCCAGCAGGAAACTGAAGTGAGTCGAGTCAAAGATGTTCAGGAGAAGCTGCAGCAGGAGATCACTGAGCTGAAGAGGAAAGACGCTGAGCTGGAGCAGCTCTCACACACAGAGGATCACACCCAGTTTCTCCTCAACTACCCCTCACTGCCAGCACTCAGTGAGTCTACAGGCTCATCCAGCATCAACATCCGTCCTCTGAGACACTTTGAGGACGTGACAGCAGCTGTGGCAGAGCTCAGAGACATAATGATGGACGTCCTGAAAGAATTATGGACAGACATCTCACTGATGGTCACTGAGGTGGATGTTCTCCTGTCAGAACCAAAGAGCAGAGAAGAATTCTTAAGATATTCCTGTGAAATCACTCTGGATCCAAACACAGCTCACACGGTATTGGCACTATCAGAGGGGAACAGGAAGGTGACCAGGATGAAAAAGCACAAGTCTTATCCAAGTCATCCAGACAGATTCACCAATCGCTCTCAGGTTCTGAGCAGGGAGAGTCTGACTGGACGTTGTTACTGGGAGGTGGAGAAGAACAGGTCATGGGTTTATGTAGCCGTCGCTTACAAGGATATCAACAGAAAAGGAGAAGGAGAAGAATGTTTATTTGGAGGCGATGAGAAATCTTGGGCTTTGGATTGTCAAGAAAAGAGTTATAAACTGGTACACAAAAGAATCCGAACCGCCGTCTCAGGTCCACTTTCCTCCAGAGTGGGAGTGTACCTGGACCACAGAGCAGGTATCCTGTCCTTCTACAGCGTCTCTGAAACCATGACTCTCCTGCACAGAGTCCAGACCAGATTCACTCAGCCGCTGCTGGCTGGAGTTTGGGTCGGCCCAGGATCCTCTGCAGAGCTTTGCAAACCCAAATAGGTCTGATTGTTGATCAGGGTTCATTGTTAAAACGTTTTTATTTTTCTGGGTTAAATGTTCAGGAGTCCTAAAGGATATCACTACTGATGTTTTCTTTCACTTTTATATGAGAAAAATTTCTCCACATGAAAATCTAAACTTCCATGGACTAATACTTCTGCATTGATATTTGTACTGATGTGCTTGGATGTTGACTTTGTTATAATCATCTTGTCTTGAAATGAAATGAGCTTGCTGCTGTTTTCTTGATCGAAGAAAATGGAAACTATTAACCTGGGCGCCTCCTTCTGAATTCTTTAAATAAGAAAAATAAATGTCTGCTGTTCCGTCTCTTTTGCTTTCTTCAATAAAAGTACTTGATTACAGAGAAATTTGGAATGTTTAATATTCCTCATTACAATAAATTGTGAGTTTTGTAATCTGAAGTGCAGAAACATTTCATTCAAAGTGTCTTTTGATCCTGGAGAAAATCAGACACACCCAACGCTTACAGGGACAACGTGAGCAACAATCTGACCTGAGTTAAAGTGGATTACATTTAGCTTTGAGATGATGCAAACCTTCATGTTTTCCAGTCAGGGTGAACTATTTAAAACATACGAGCTTTAGTAAACTGAGACCCCATATTTGGAGATTGAAGTTTGATCTTTGAAACAAACCAAAAACGGAAAAATCTGTGGAAAATTCATCCAGTGATGAGGATTTGATTTGCACAGACTCCTCATGATTTCAGAGAGCTGACTAGATAACTTTGTTTCTGGACCAATTTACTAAATTAGTTGCTTCTTCAATCACCTGGCAGAGGATTTTGAGCTTTGATAACTCAGATTGAGGGATGGACCTGCCGTCAGGAGCACCGGGTCATTTCCTGGTGACCCGGCTGCCGGCCTGTTCAGGATCAGGACCCAAGGTTGGGTTTCAGGTCCCAATTAATAAATAATCTATGCCATTTGTGCAGCTCGCTCTGGTATCTGCCAGGCTCAAAGTTAACTCTCTTTGCATAAGAGAGTTAACTTTCTTATGCAAGTTAACTTTCTTGCATAAGTTCAAAGTGGTTTGCATTGTAAAAGCATCATGAAGTTTATGAAACTTGGAAGTGTTCTTCAGCTGAAAAAAGGCCGACTTTGTAACTGTCTTTATGTGTCTCTGAATGTTAATGTCTGACTTCATCACTACACCAATACCCGGATCACGTTTAAGACCAGGCTGAGCGATGAAGCTGACAGACCGGCTCAAGTCGTCCTCAGACATTTATGTTATGCTGCCAGACTTGGACTATTAGGATACGAACTGACCACCTTTTTCTTCTATTCGCATTATTTACCGTTATTTTGGTGTAACTTTTTGTTTTCTCTATTAATTTTCTCTTTAAATGAGCTGCACCTGCTCTGGCGTTTTGATTGGCTGCGATTCCTTCCTGTAGAAAGGCGTCAGCTGGGATAATGCTGCCATCCACTAATTTCTCCTCCTCTTCTACAATTAACTTTTTACTTTCATTAAAGTTGGAAATAATCCTACATCAGTTCTTCTGTTTCTTCCCAAACCTCCAGTCCGTCGTGGCAGATGGCCGATTGAACTGAGACCGGTTCTGGTTCTACTGGAGGTTTCTTCCTGTTAAGGGGAGTTTTTCCTCTCCACTGTCGCTACATGCTTGTTCGGTATGAGGGACACTACGCCACCTGCTCATGCCCAGATGCAATCTGCTGGGATTTCAGAAACATTTTGATCAACTTTGAATAAATACTTGAGCTTAATGTGTCGTTTGATGACTAGGATTGATTGGAGTGAATGTATGATTATTAATTTTGTTTTTAGAAAAATTGCTGTGAATTGGCACTATGAATAAACACAAATTAATTTTCTTATTGATTCATCCGCTCCAGCCACATGCCTATAAGTTTGTTTATGACCACTTTATAGAAGATAAAAACTTTAGGATCTGTGCCTATCAGTCAATAAAAAATTAAAACGCCATAAAATGATTGGATTAAACACTTGGAGCCTCAAGGCATCGTTTTACGGATCCAGTCTCACATATATCCATTAGCCCGTTGCATGATAAGTAGTGGGACAACCTAAAAATAATCAGGACAAGCTGTCACTTCCCACTCGGTTTCATCCAGTCTGCGTGTTCAGATTTCCAGCTTCGAATGGTTAGAAGGCTTATATTAATTGACCGGAGGGCTCAGCGTCCCTGCAGACGGACAGGAAAATAAACCAGCATCATAACTTCCTGTTAAACTCCTCTCTGTCCTCGCCTGAGTAACTCTCAGGGAAGAGATCTGGACTCCCTGAATGGCATGTTATTTATTAAAGTCCCCATGACTGACGGAGGTTAGAGTGGGAGCGAGCGCTGACCCACAGCTGCAGAGTGGGATCATAATCTGAGGACGGCTGTGTTTAGTGGAGGCTCAGTAATAGCTAAGTACTGTGAAACGACGCAGTGAGGGTAATGATACGACTACGCGACAACCACGTATTGGGCGCCTTTAATTACACTCAAGGCGGAGAAAAAACGCTGCAGTTGTCAGATGTGTAAGCTGTATTTACTCAGTGGTTCTGACTCACTGACAGCCAACCCAAGTTTAACTAAACCTACAAAGCTGCTTTGTTCTTTGAGCTTCTAATGTATTGAATGTAACTACTACAGCTAAAACTCTGGGAATTAGAGCATAAAACAACCACCAAGTTTACAAAGTCAGGAAATATCCTGAATAATTTGGGAATCAGCTTGGAAAAAACCTCACAGTAGAATTGAATAGAAATACCTTTCATTGCCCAAAGTGGGTAGATTCAAGTATATCAGCAGAAATACAAACTATGCAAAATATGAAATATAAGAAAACATTACCGTACGAATAAATTTATACTGCAAGAAAAATACTATAATCATTAAAAATGCATATGCTCAAGATGTCTATATTTGTGCACATAAAACAAAAACGGTACAACAGAAAAACTGTAAACAGAAGGAATGTAAACCGTTCTTGAGTTTGCAAACTCCTGGGGGAAAGGATCTGCGATAATGCTCGTTTGTGCACTTAGGAGGCAGCAGCGAGAGAGTGTATTCTTCTATCCTTAGTTTGTGAAAGGACATAAAAATAAAGAAGAATGTATCCAAAAACATAACTTAGGGTAAAATCCAAGTGCTGCGAATGTTTGTCAAAGTTAGCAAATAGGCTAAACAAAGCATTAGCATCTCTACTAGCGGATGAACAGAGGTTTGCCCACCACTGATGTGAATATGGCACGGCCATTCTAACAAAAAGAAAACATGAAAACTTAAAAGAAAACTGAAATGCAAGCACTGGAGTGTTTTAGGATTCCAGTTGATACAGGATTTTAAATTTCATAAATTCGATCCAGTTGAATTTAACCAATGCCTGGATTCCTCCAACTTCCATTTCCGTCCTGTCTGAAGGTTCAGGTGAAATTTATCATGCAATATCACTGATTGTTACAATTTGCTTTAAAGAAGCTGCTATACTTTTTCAATAAGTCTCGTTTTTACTGAATTTTAAAGTGTGCTACTTCTGATTCCATCCTAATATTTTGAGTTGGAACATTAGGATCCGAGGTGTTTAAGACCAGAGGTAACTGGCATTAAATCACGTTATGTAACACGCCTCACTGTCTTTAAACCTCTGTGTGAATCTTGTCCCATTTAAGTGATTTTGTCCAACAAAGAAATGCCACTTTATCACCACCTCTAAATCAGATGTGTATTTTCCAGCTTGCTCTCTCCTCCTGGCTGATGACGGTGCTCAGGTCTGCAGGATGGCGTCCAAAGCTGCTCCATCGTCTTCGCACAGCTGACTGCTCCCGGTCATCAGTGCAGTCGGCTACATATTCGATGTGACATCTCCTTCCATCCTCTAATGAATTTTTTATGTCTGTTCCTCTCCCGCTGACACACAGACGGGCCTCGTATCGGTTCTGTTCGGTAAACTGTGCCGTTCTAAATGGCAGCGCTGCTTTGGAGTCTGAGCCTCCTCCTACTCTGCTGCTGCAGATGCTACAGTCCACAGCTATTGGGAAAATCATTTCCTTTCCAAATTATCAATCCAGAAAGATTGAAAAAAAAACCCCAAAAAAAACCCCAACAGACCTGAAATTGTAACTGCAACAACATAAGTACTTTGACTTTTCCATAGTGGACTCTAGTTGGCACCTTTAAAATATGTAGAGGCCCTGAATCAAGACATGGCCGGAGAGACTGATTTATTTTCATGATCAGTTTTAGTGAAGGAAATTAACTGAATTGATGGTTTTCTATGGTAAAGCAGCTTTAAAGGAAACTGATTCTGTTTTCTGTGAAAGAAAGCAGTAAATCCAACAGATTTTCCTTCAACTGGAGATCTGGTTCCATGTTGGAGCTTTCTGACCTCAACTGAACTTTCATTGGCCAGTCCAAGACCCAGTCCCTCCATCCGTCCTTCCTCCTTTCTTATCCTCGCCTTTTCCTTACTTTAGTCCCTTCCATTCATCCTTCCCATCATTGCCTCTTCCTACATTGTTTCTTTTGTTCTTTTAGGAGTTGTGCTTTTTCCTTCCTTCCTATCTTGAACCTTTTCTTTCTTCCTGTTTTAGTCTCTTCCTTCTTTCCTTACTTCCTTCCAATCTTAGTCTCATCCTTCTTGCATATCATAGCCTCTTGCATTGGTATCTTTCCTTCATTCCTGTTGATCCTTGTCTTTTTTTCCTTCCGATCATCTTGTCTTCCTTCCTTCCTAACTTAGTCCCGTCCATCTTCCTTCCTGTCATCACCCCTTCCTTTCACTTTCCTTTTCAAGTTCCTCTTTTTGTAGTTTCACTCCTTCCCATCTTCCTTCCTTCCTTCCTTCCTTCCC
>VMRN01000068.1:1795408-1806544 GCA_010277015.1 Poeciliopsis turrubarensis
CCACAGAAACAGTTTGCATTAATAAATTATAAAATACTGATTTAAAAAGTCTTTCAAATTTATCCAAAATGAAATCAAGTTAACACTGAACTGTAATTAAATGTTAAAGACTCAACCTGAGTTGACTTTACCAGCCACCGTACCCGGGCTTCACAGAAAAAAATGAGCCTTTTGTAAAGTTACTCAATCAAAATTAATATTTCATGTTATTTATCCTGTCATAATAGAAAAACAAGGGTTAATTTTTCAAAGTCAGTTTCACCAAACTAAATATTAACAAGCTAACTATTCAGCTAGCTGCGAGCTAGCTAGCTTGTGTAAACTTTCAGTTGAAAGTTAAACGTTCATGTTAAAGTTTTGCGTCTCGGGTAATTAGACTTATATTTCTGATCTTATTTTGAAGTCTGAAAGCTGTTTACACAGCAGTTCCACTTTAGCATTAGCTGCTGCTACATAGCATGTTAGTGTAGCACTTCAGCATTAGCATCCAATAGATGCCATAAAGGCGTAGCATTTAGCGATAGCTTGAGCTAAACATGTTGGTATACTGCTTGTTCCACCTGGTCTGGTTGATTTTTTGATGAATTTATTTTCTGTTAATATTCTCAGAATGTTTGATATATTCTGAATATTTTTCTTCACAAGGAGATTTTCACACATCGCTTTCAAAGCAGACACCAAGATGTTTTTCCATTTTCACTGAGTTATATTTATATCTGACTGAGGAAACACGGAGGCCTGAACTCTGACTTTCAGGTCCAGTTGGGTTTTATGTCTTTTTTCAGTAACTAGAGACGCATGAGGATCAAAACCATTGATTATATTCAATTTATTTCACCTCGATACTTAAATCTTGGTAAGTCTCATCAGGCAGAACTTTTATTCCCAGGATTCCCTGATTGATTCTTCAGCTCTGTTTACCTGAACCTACCTGTAAACAAAACTCCTTAGATTTTCCCGTCCATCAGATAAACACTTTATAGTTCTGGGATGTGATAAACGTGGATCGAAACGTGCAGCCTCTGCACGTTATAAAAATTAATTTCCATGACCAGTCATTAGGCGTTTGACCCAGATCCTGCTCTGATTGGCTCCTTCACCAGCTGATCAGGTGATGTGCTCAAATCGGATCATCCTTTACCTTTTTCATGCTGCTCAGCGTCCTGGAAGGAAACGCTGAAGGGAATTTAGAGCAGCTTCCTATTTTAGAAAGGAGGCTAATAGAAACAGGCTTTTAAGATGCTGAGCCACCGACCCAACATAAAAGCTTCAGAAGTACAGAACCACGCAAAGTATTCGCACCCCTCAGCCCTTTCCGAGCATCACTGGGATTTTATGTGAAAGAAACACAAAGTTTTGCAGAATTGTAAATCATAAGAGGCCGTTTGTAAAGTTACACAGCAGAAAATGAACAGCAATAATTTGGGTTATTTATTTACCTATCAAGAGAAAAAGGACCTGGGTTAGTTTTTAAAGTCAAATTTTAAGACAGCATTCATTCATTTATGAAATGTTTTAAACTAAATTAGAAAGCTAAATACTTAGTTCATAGACTATATATTAAGTAAATAAAATATTTAGTTAGGTTGCAAAATACCTGGCGTCAACCTAAATATTTTACAAACAGTATATTTCATAAGAAAGCTAAATATTGTGTTAGCTAGCTAAATATTCAGCACCAAACTAAACAGTTAGCAGTGTAAATATTTTATACCAAACTACATATTTGGTTATCATTTAGTTATCTTAGTATTTAGTCAGCAGGCTAAATACAGTATTTGTTGAATGATTAAATATTTTGCACCATGACTAAGTATTTAGTTCAGCTAAATATTTAAATACTTGGTTAAATAGTCTGCAGCCAAGTATTTTGTTTCAAACTAAATGTGTGGTTAGCTAACATTATCAGAAGCTATTGCAATATGAAAACAAATTGCAAGATAATGAATGGATGTTAAAGTGACTTTAAAGCTTCTTTAAATGTATTTAACAAACCATTCTCATGTTCTGGAGAAAAAGTTTTGACCCAGGACACAAAATCTACCCAGGATGCATTGCAGCATAAAAACATGGCGACGTCCACGTGACCATTTGCATTTCTAAAAGCTAAACAGCCTGATGTACGTGATGTTTTAGTTTTCAGATGTGAAATAAATGTTTTATTCAGAGTCTATTTATAACTAATGATGAATCCCTTTGGAGTTTAAAATCTAAACTTTGTGAGACTGAACCTGTTTGTTTCTGTTTCAGCCGTCAAACCGGCTTTCAGACGTGAGCTACAGAACATTAATGGCTTCATCAATCATTTGGTGAAGGAATAACGTCTTTCAGACAAAGGTCACCTTTACATTAATGATTTTGTTCAGGAATGCATGAAAAATATTAGGACACCATTTCCCATTAAATGTACATTTTTAGACATTTCTGTTTGTTTTGTTGAAAATGCAGATTAATGCCCTGAATACTGTTAAAGAGGAAAAAAGCCTGCTCCTCCCCAGTGTTTAAAAGTTACCGACTCCCTGCGGTGCGTTCAGATGCGCCGTGTTGACAATCGTTCATAAATCTCGCCCGAGTTAAAATGCAGCCGCGCCGATAGCAGGAAAACTGAGGAATAATGGAAAAACTCTGAGGAAGTCGCGCGGACGTGGCAGCAGCGTGTTCAGTTTCAGCAAGATTAATGGGAGAAAGAGAGAAACCAGCTTGTTGTTAATACAATTCCCAGCATGAACGACAATACAGTTTCCCACATAAGCTGTGATTTCACCCACTGTGGAGAAAAGGCTCCACTGCTAACTTTCCTTTACAGAAACATAAACTCTCCATTTGGCTGAAAGCAGCTTGGTGTTATTGCTCCTTAATGTGCGAATCGGCTTCATGAAGAATAAAATGTTTTGTAAAAACATTAAAAATCAATCGGCACCTTGTGATACTTCACCTGCAACCACTGAAATATATATTTGAATCTGTAAAAACACTTCCACAGAATAAATTGAGCGCGGCGCGATCAGTCTCCTCCACAGTGGAGGCGTCCATCCTGTTCACTGACGTTCAGATGAAACTCATTTAACCGCATCAGGCTGCAAGCCCAGAACCAAAGAAACGTGTTTTAGAGAAGCAGAGGGAAGTAAAGGGTCGTCATCATCTATTCTGCAAACTCCAGCCGGGTTTCAACATCTTCCTGTTGAGATCGGATCAGATGCATCAGCGGCAGTGGCGCGGATTTGATTTATTAATTCCTCAAATTAATGATTAAAATAATGACGAATGGATCCCAGTTAATGCAGGAGTGAATGCGTTGCTGCAGATTGGCTCTGTGGACATGCATGTGACCTTAACAGATAAAACAGGAGGATTGATTGAGCTTTCTTACCAAATATTACACATTTTTTATCATAATCTCCTCTTAATAAGAAAATATAAATAGATATTTATTATTAATCACATCAAATTGCATTTTATTCCCGCAGATCTCATGATTTTTATGGATCTTTTGGTCTTTTCTTGTCAGAAACCTTTTCATTTCTTCCTTGCTACACTAGCTTGATAAAATTCACAAGCAGCCAATGAGAAACAAGCACCAAAGGTGACATTTAAATTAATTACTTTATTATGTTTTATTTTAAATAAAGTTTTAAAAATAAAAGTGTTTTATTTCTGCATTTTTTCTCTCGTCTTGCTGTTGACACCAGTTGGATCAGAAGAGAAGGACCTGGCTGCAGCAAACAGGAAGGGGCGGCCCGGACCGCTGTCAGTCTCAGACCTCATATGGAAATGGGACCTTTGCACTCCGGAAGTGAAGGGGGCGCCATTTCTCAACTAAATATTTAATTTGAAGTTTAACATTTAGCTTGCTATTTAAATATTTATCAAGCTAAATATGTAGTTAGTCAGATAACTAGTTAAAAGAAAATTATAGCTTTGTGCTAATTATTTTGTTAGCTTATTAGCTAAACATTTAGCTAACTAAGAGCATAAAATAGAGCTATATTCAGCTGGAAAGTAAACATTTAGCTAACCAACTAAATATTTATATCTAGTTTGAAACTGAGGCATTTGTGAATGGATGAATGGCAAATTTTACTCTTTTAAAATAATTCAAATTACATCGGTTAGTTGTTGACTGTGTCGCTTAACGGCGCCCCCTAATGTTGAACGTTCCACAAATCTTGATTCTTCATTCAGGGTCAGCTTGTTGTTTCTAAAGCGACAATACTGTTTGTGAACACTTTAAAGGTAAGTTTGGTAAACGTTTTCAAAGTTAGCAAAAATGCTACATTAGCATGAGCATTTTAGCCTTAGCGTGTCTACATCTGCCAATGGAGTTGGATTTAAATAATTTTATGTACTAGTTAAGACCAGGTAAGTTTTATTATGTCCAGGTACCCAAATCTATACATTATAAAAAGAGGGTTTACTTTTTTTAAAAACTGGGTTTAATGCTGAATTTGTTCATAAATCTTAATTATCTGAATGCCAGGATTTCTCCAGAAACATTTTCTTCATTCATTTCCTCCCTTGTTTCAAACATGAATAACTCAGGAGGAAATAAATTAATTTAACAAATTTAACACTTGCAGTTCTGTTCATCTAACCCCAAATGCACCTTTCAATAAAATCTCACTGATACAATCAATCATAAATCTTAATCTTTATGCTGATTTTTTTCCTGGCAGCTCTCATTTCTCAGGCAGTTAATTTCACATTAATTCACACAAATGATTATGAATGGAGAATTATTCCCAAACTAACAGATTATCCAGAAAATAAATGGAACGAAACCATTTATTTATTTTATTAAGAGGAGCGGTGCAGCTCTGCAGCACCATGTGCCTCAAAACAAGGATTAATAAAAAGGAAAATAAGTTGGGGATGGAGCACAGAGGCAGCGGCACAGATTTCCGGAGTAAAAAGCCGGCAGATTTCCAAAATACTCCCCTCGGATGCAGCTATTTATGTGGAGAAATGAAGCATCACTGTATCTAATTTGTGGCAAATTGATCCTGGAGACTCAGGCTGTCATCCATCCTCCTCCTTGTGTGTTTAGACTGCGATTTATTCTTCGTCTGAGGGGAATAGAGCTGGGAGGACAAATGTGTCATCTCACTGCCTCTCTGAGGCCCCCATGTCACACAGGAGCCGTGATGATGAAGGAGTCTGCCGAGGAAGGATTCACTCCTGCGCTGGCATCAGAAGCTCCGCCACAACCACGACCAACGCGCCGCAAATCAGCTCAATAATGAGGCTTAAGGAGAAGTGAGTGAAAAGAACAATTAGCTGAGAATTTGAGTCAAACTCTTGTGAGATTTCTGATCACACACAATGTAGAATCTAACATGCAATAAATCAATTTAAAGGGGTGAAATATATTGAATTAAGTTGTTGTACCAAGTTTCACCACAGGGTGGCGTAGCCTCGCATGTGGCAGTTTGGTTAATTTTTATCTCCTGCTTCCTGCGTTCACAGACACATGAAGAAGAGCAGAAACTGCATAGTTTTCGTTTTACTTTTAGCTTATTAACGTCCACCGATCACACAAATGTGATTTCTATCAGTGTGATGTCAGACAACATGTTACTGCAGTAACCAGTTTTATGTAGACTACGGTTTCAGGGCCAAATAACTGTTCTACTGTGTTAGCATTTCAGCACTAGCTTAGCATCGAACTGCTAACTGTTAGCGGTTATTGTACTGGTGTTGCATCGATCCACGTTTCCCCTCCAGCTACAAAGGCAAAAAATGATGCATTTTAATCAGAAATGAACAAATTGAATGAGTAAAAATCTGTTTATGTTGAAAGCTCTTGAACATAACAGCTGGTTTGTGGCAACGGCATTGTTAAATTTAGCTTTAAAATAAAAAAGTGAAAAGAAGCTATGTAGCGCTATACCTCGTTTATCATAAAGATGATGTGTGTAATTAAGTAAAACAGGACTCCCATCTTCTGGCTGAGGAACAGGAGCTGGATTGCACCAAGCTGTGTTTATTTTAGTCACTTTATTAACCAGAATGGGAATTAACAAGCGATACACGGTCCAATCAATACCGACTGCTACTCAAACTGGAGGCAATAAAAGGATTAAGATTAATGATTTTTAAATTGCAAGTCATTAAGAGG
The DNA here is from genome assembly GCA_010277015.1 of Poeciliopsis turrubarensis. Lineage (NCBI taxonomy): Eukaryota > Metazoa > Chordata > Actinopteri > Cyprinodontiformes > Poeciliidae > Poeciliopsis > Poeciliopsis turrubarensis. The sequence continues at coordinate 1,801,524 of VMRN01000068.1, forward strand.
TCATTCAGTGGGTTATTCAGTCAATAATACCTTTAAACAGTCTAATTTACTCCACTGCTGCTGCTACTGAGAGGTGGAGGAAAACAGACCGTCTTCCCACCTTCACCCTGAAAATAAAATTGTTTCACCATCTTTATGTAGACAGTATTCAGAGCAGAGGATGGCTCAGGCTTTACAGGGTTTATTTTAGATTCTGTGGAGACAATATGAGCCTGGGAAGAAGAAAGAATCCACACAAAAATGTGGAAATCTAGCAGAGTTTGGAGGAAAACATTAACTTGGTGTGAATTCAGAGTTCAGCATTAATCTGGGTAACAGTCCCAGTGGGGCTGGTTGCCTTTGGCTGCTCTGCACCTGCACACAGGTGTGGAGCGCATTGAAAGTGGACTGAATTATTACTTAATAAAATATAGAAGTATAAAGAGAAAAATTAAAAACAGCCTGCAGCTGTATGTTAATGTTTAATGGAGAACAAACCCAGAAAAGTCTGTAGAAATGACTTTATTTCCAGTGTGTCCCAGATCCAAGCTGCAGATTTAATGGGCCGCAGTCCTCCGGGTCGGACCCTCAGGTTGGTTCCGGTACCACAGTTCAGTCTGATAAAAGGTTGGTTTGCTTTTCCTCAACTGGTTGTTGCATTGCCCCCTCTAGTGGCCAAAACTGGACGGTTCTACAGCCATGTATAAATAAACGTTTAGTTTAAATAATAACTTTATATAAATATGTCCATGTGACATGTTTCTGGATGGAATAAAGGAAAAACATTTCTTAACTTGCAAAACATGACATGCAATAGTTGGTATGAAAACATTTACATTAGAATATTTTATTTCAAACGGAAAAAATGTAAAATAAAAATGGCTTTGTATTAACAATGATAGTACAATATTATATGTATTTATTCTTATTTTAATATCGGCAACCACAAAGGAAATTACTGCTATAATTATCACTGCATCAACAGCGTAGCCATGTCTTGTTTAATTTTATTTCAAATGGCAATAATTATTAATTGGTATTTCTATTAATAATACAATTATCACAATAATGATCTTTATTTACATAATTATAAATATACAATATGTAAAAGAAATTAGTTAAAATTAGCGATAGATAATTACTAGATTAGCCATATCTTGTTTAATTCAGTCTTAAGTGTGAAAATTATCACTACTTCTGTGTGTTCAAAATAATTAAAAGTATTTATATTTATATTAATGAAACAAAAGCACACTGTGACTATGTGTATATTTATATGCAATACATTTGATATATAGTATACTAACATGTATATTAATGTAAACAGCATATAAAATAATTTCTAGTATTAATATTAGCAGCTTTATGAAAGCAATGTTTTTATGTAAGAGAAATAATTTTTATTTTATCATTCTTTAATTTCCTACTTTAACTGTTGCCCAATTCTGATGTAATCTATATTAATAGATAATATTTTTATATTTTTGTCACTAGTATTAAACATTATGTAGTTCTAGTTATTTGGTATTTGTGTAACATTTATTTATTTATTAAGAATTGAACACAATAAACAGTCATTTAAACGTGTGGATGGTGGGCGGGGTGAAGGGTTGAGTGGGCGGAGCTTGCAGCTCAGTGTGGTTTGGGTGACAGTGGGTAAAGCAGTGGACATTTCCCAGCCAGTGGATGCAACCCGGAGCCGTGGGTTTGGTCATGAGTGGGCTGTGGCAGTGGGTTCTCTGTGCGCTGGCTGTGAGTGGGACGGCGGGGACAAACGGAGAGTTGACAGAGACGGAGGGACGCTTTCTGCATGCTGATGAGACAAACTTCACAAAGCAGGACTTCAGGAAACAACAGCAGCAGCAGCAAGGCCTGCCAGGTTTGGAGCAAGAACTGCTTACAAATTTAAACATGCTGCATATTTTACAGCTCAATTATTTCCAGTTTAGATCAAATAAGTTTTGATGCTTTAATAACTTCAGTTAATTTTGGGCCATTTGCATTAAAACTACATATTTGTATCAGATTAAGCCTAAAATATCCTCCTTTGTTTGAGGATTTACTCACAAATCTACTAATCTGTTCATGAGTAAGAAGTGATGGAAAAGAGCCCTTATGGCAAGCAGTTTTATCATACAATAGGCTGTCATTTTCATATAAACTCTTCAAACTCAAACGGTCCTTTTGATTGACAATCAACATTTCTGATATCTCAAACATAAGGACATATTTCCTGCGGACCGACAGACCTTCCTATTTTAGGAAAACATCGTGGATGTCTAGAACTGAATTCTTTTCAGGCGAATTTAGAGCGTTTTCTCATCCAATATTCCGGTACACTATTTAATTTGGGATCAAACTTTCCAAATTAAGTCATCATCTGCTCCACCTCCAGCTGCTGTCAAACCAACCTGTTCCCCTCCTGCCCTGTGGGGGCGCTGCACCAAGAGCCACTGAAGGAAACGACAAAAACCTCTGAGGACACTGAGAGCAACTTCCTTCTTCATGAAATGGAAACTAAAGTGGACAGTTGGAGGGTTTCTCTTTGGCTGAAAACCACAAGCCATTTCAACCGCTAACGCTAGGCTAATGCTAGACTAATGCTAGGCCAATGCTAGGCTAATGCTAGTGTTTGTTTTGGTTGCATTTACTCAAACTTTTCTGCTCTGTCGTCCATTTCCTGCTTTCGGTCCGCATGGCGTTCACATATGCATTCGAACTGCCACATACTTCACTTCAACCAAACCGAAACAGACCAGAGTTCGGTTTTTTGGTTCAGTTACGAATTCACAGCTCCACAAACGAACCGGCCCGAACAGACTGGAGTTGGACTGAAGCAAACTGGACTGAAGCAAACTCAACAGCGCTGTTGGCAAGTCAGCCATACAGTCTTTAATCATGAGTTTGATTTCAGACGTCTTTAAACATGTGAGGAACTAACACCGCTTCAAATGTTTCAGGATTTCAGAACATTTTTCTGACCACCAACTATCCAGATGTAAATGTCTACAGAGTCGTTCTGGATGTCAATAAAAACCCAAATCAGCCATTAAAGGAAAGTTTACAGCAACGTTAAAACAGCAGGTTCAATTTGGATTTCCTGCTGAATTCTGCTACTGAACTTAATCTGACACAATCAGACCTCTGTGTGAAAGCTTTACAACTCCAAAGAGTTATAGTAGACGTTTTCAGCCGCCAACTTATGAATGAACCCATCCAACGACTTCTGGTGAAGAATTGTGATGCACGTCTCGTCTCAACGCATTAAAAGTAGCAGAAAATGCAACATGACCGTTCAGACCGATATCTGATGGTTAGCATCGGCCGATGCTGATCCGACAGAGAAACATTCGCCTGCTTTGTGTATGCATCTTAAATTGCCTAAATTGTTCATAAATGTTGTACATTTCTGAGGATATTAACTGTAACAAACGGCAACAAAAGAGGCTGGTCCTTAACATGAACCTTTAATTCAGCCTGACAGAAACAATCATCTTTCATGTTAGGCTTGAATAACAGGCAGATATAAACTTTAGCCACTCTGGAAAAAACCTTTTTGAAAGTTTAAAGTTTGGAAAATATATTTTAAATTTCCAATTGTAACAGCTAAAGGAACGTTTGTAGAAATGAATGCTTGAGCTTTGAACAAAGTCTGAAGTTTAGTTTAACTATAAGCTACAACTGCTTGCCGTAAACCCCGTGAGTAATGGTTTCTCCATCTGTTTGTTTGCTCCATCAAGCTGTTGTGCTGATAATTTACAGTACGATTCGAGTTGTTCAGCATTTAAAGAAGCTAAATATTTTTGTTTGGTTTCTGGTTCATCAGAGTGACAGCAAGCCGTCCTGAACTTCTCCCACCAGGATTTCTCTTTACAGCAGTGGAGGAGCTGAAAGAGGGATTTGTGACCCTGTTTGTTGGTCATGACTAATTCATGCTGATGTAGGAGTGCATCGCCTTGCATCGTCACATGATCCGCTCTGGAGCTGGATCACTTGGACATGTAGCCGAGCGTGCTGTTATCTCCGGCACAAACAGCGCCGCACTCCTCCGGCCCGGCTGCCGCTCCGCTTGGCGCTGCCAAGTCAAAGCTCGGGGGAAGAAAGGACAGTCCAGCTCGTGTTTCTGAGAGATCACTGACCGAAACGCAGAAATTCAGCTCAGGGAGATTCTCGTGTTTAACGAGCTGAGAAACACGGCGGTGTGAAAATGTTTCCCTCCTAAAACAACTTTCTCCAGCCTGTACTTGATCAGGTTTGAATTTATATCAACCTTTGGTTATTAAGTTATTTTAAAAGGATAATTAGTAAAAATAAGTAGCAGCTCAAACATCCGACCAGCCCACTGTGAACGTCCTGATTGGCATTTTAACCGGGAGTATCGGGACATGAAAACTCAAACCTGATGATGTGTTTGGGTTAGTTTACCTGTGTTTGCGCTGCTGCCATGACAGTGAAACTCCATCAGCTAAAGGGTCGTTTTCAGATTCAACATTTAATTTAACTCTTAACTAAACTCTCTTTAATTTGTACAGATCTTAGAACATTTTGAAACTGAAAGCTTGGACTGCACAAAAAGTGCTCTGAACATTTGATTTGTACAGAAAATAAGACATTTGAAAATGAATTTAGTTAAATTCTGACTTTAAATTCAGAGATCAAAAGTCGTAATTCTGAGAAAAAGGTTGGAATTATGACAGAAAGTCTCTAATCTTCTTCCTTATTAGTTTGCTTTAGAAATGCTTTGAACAGTTATTGCCTGCAAACAGCTGATAGGTTGATCAATATATAAATAGTTCCCTTCTCACCCACCGCGGGTGGTTCTTATCCTCTGAGCTCGGGTCCTCTACCAGAGGCCTGGGAGCTTGAGGGTCCTGCGCAGTATCTTGGCTGTGCCAAGGACTGCACATTTCTGGACTGAGATGTCTGATGTTGTTCCTGGGATCTGTTGTAGCCATTGATCCAGTTTGGGGGTGACTGCCCCGAGGGCCCCGATGACCACAGGCACCACTGTGGTCTTCACCTTCCAGGCCCTCTCCAGTTCC
>VMRN01000068.1:1816544-1843387 GCA_010277015.1 Poeciliopsis turrubarensis
GGAACTGGAGAGGGCCTGGAAGGTGAAGACCACAGTGGTGCCTGTGGCCATCGGGGCCCTCGGGGCCATCGGGGCCCTCGGGGCCATCGGGGCCCTCGGGGCAGTCACCCCCAAACTGGATCAATGGCTACAACAGATCCCAGGAACAACATCAGAAATCTCAGTCCAGAAATGTGCAGTCCTTGGCACAGCCAAGATACTGCGCAGGACCCTCAAGCTCCCAGGCCTCTGGTAGAGGACCCGAGCTCAGAGGATAAGAACCACCCGCGGTGGGTGAGAAGGGAATTATTATATATATATATATATATATATATATATAACTTTTGTGTACGTTTCTCTTTTTAAAATTACAATTTACACACTTTAATTTTTCCCCTCTCCAGTCTCCATGGTGATTATTGACTCTGATCAGGCTCCATAAAAACAATTCTTCTGTTGATCTGAACTTTTATTCCTTCATAAAACACCTTCCTCTAAAACAGAATTTTACGTTGTTTTGCATTTGATATAAATCGGTTTGATGTTCTGAAACACTATGCAATAATAAAATAAAATCCGGTCGGGGGAGCCGTCGTTTTCTCATCCATCAGCTGAAACAATGGCCTCATTCCAGAAACACAAGCCGGGCGGACGCGGGTCATTAGAGATAATTCCCCGTCGGACCATCTGTCTGATCTGCCGGTGGTCCCACCGGATCGATTGGTCGACTCGCTTCTGTTCTCTCCTGCATGTGCATCATAATTTTTGAGTCATCTCTGATGAAAATGACAGATATCAACCCACTTTCAGCCACATTTTAGTCAAACATGATGTTTCATCTTCTTTAACAGTTGTTTCATCTCGTGGCTCAATTTGCCAAATGGAGGGATTATAGTAATCTGGCCCCCAAAAAAAAGTCTGTCTCAGATTGCCTTCTGTTGTGTTTGGTCACTGAAGCAGAAAAACGCTTCAAAGAGACGTTTCCTTTCCCAGAACCGCCATCCGTCCATCTGCAGTGGTGCCAAATGCACTCGCTCGTTTCTCACTGAAACTGAAAACAGACACGGCTATAAGCTACCGCTAACTGTTGAGGGTAGCGATTGGGTCGAGTTCGGCCTGAAAGCTGATATGAAGCATCGTAATTATAGCTGTAAACCTTTTGACAAATCTTCCAGCAGCAGGATTAGGAGAAACTCTGATGTTTGTGATGCGACGGCGCATCAGATTGCTGCTGTAGTCAAGCTTTAGCGTTTCATCAAGGATAAAAAACGGCTTCTTTGTGGCAAATTGCTGTGAAATTTGCAGGTTGCCTCAAAGAAACGTCTCTTTGAACTTCAATTTCCCTTTTAGCAGAAAAGGATGAGCAGCTTGCAGACCAGAAGGAGACAGAAATGTCTTGCTGAGAGACGGGGACCAATTACATGTTCAACTTTTAGGATAAAAACGGGTTTTACATGCCATCAGACTCTAATTGCTCCTAACACTCAGCTAAAACGTTGTTTTTGGTCGCTACGTTCTGCAGACACATATTAAACAAGAAAAAGCAGCAGGAAAACTCAACAGTGAAGGTTCCAACCACAGACAATAGAAGCAAAAACCGACAGGCAGCAAATGCAAATGAAATTGCTGCAACCATAAATAAAATACAAAATAAGAGCAAGAAGAAAAAAAATGCAGCAATAAACTTTTTTTTAAAACAGCTAGCATAAAAGCTGCAAACGCAAGCAACACAGAAGTCCTCCAGACCACTAGGGGGAGTTGTGTGGCTTCCATTTTAAAGATCTTAATAAAAATGCACCACATTTGTTTGAATTCATAAATGTGTGGGGGTTGGCTGACCTTCAAACTTTTGCTAATATCGTCAGAGTAAAAGCAGCACAAAGGAGGTTATCTGGAAATGTGACGCTTCGTTTTCTCTTGCGCTCCTCCGTCAGGCGGCAGCTTCATCCTGAGGGTTCAGGTGAGCGACATGCTGACCGGGCAGCCGCTGAGCAAGGCAGCGGTGGAGCTTTTTGTCAACCACACCCTACGCAGCGCAGCTGTCGGCGGCGACCATGGCGAAGCCCGGCTCCACGTGCCGTTCCATGCTGGGCTTCCTGTCGCCGTGGCAACCAGCAAGCAGGGCTTTATTTCCGCTCTACTGCTGTGGGAAACCAGCAGGAAACCCGGTGAGTCAAAAATCAAGTCCAGGGGTGTTCAATAGGCGGTCCAGGGGCCATTTGTGGCCCCTGGATTAGTTCTGAGGGCCACAAATTTGTGTAACTTTTTAGGATGAGATTTTCCAACACAAGTTTCAATCTTCTTAAACGTAAAATGTTACAACAAAAATAATTTTTTAGATTTTTTTAATCTCATAAATTGTGACAAACTTCTAGAGTTTTAACTCAAACAAACTTGGACACGCAGAGTCATTATATTTGGCCAAATGTGCATGAATTTGCTTTATAAAATCAATATTTTTACTTATGTCAATAAAGTGTAAAACACTTTAAATATGTAAAAAATAAAAACTGAACCAAAACAGTTAGATCAGAATAGTACGCGTTTTATTTGTCTGGCCTGTGTTTCATCATTTCTGCAGTCTTTTCGTCGGTGACGCTGTCCCTGCTGCCTCTGACTCGAGGGAACATCTGGCTGTTTGACGACTCGGTTCTGATCACCAGCAGAACTGCAGGTGGCGGAAATGTTTCTTTTGCTTCTCAGTGAAATAAAAACTGGAGAGAAATGTATAAATCTTTCCTGTTTAAGCTGCAGTTTCCCAGGCCACCGTGAGATTTCCTCAGCGGCTCCTGAACCTGACACACGGCGGGAATCTAACCGCCATCAGATCGTACTTGACGGTTCCTCGACTGACCTCAGACCAGGGCGACTCGCTGAACACGCTGGGCATCGTGAGCAGCAAGTCAGGTAACGACTTCATCCCTACGCCACACTGAGCAGGCAGGCATTTTCATTTCAAAAAGGGAATTTAACACTTTAAAGCACCTAAAGTCAGTCAACTGATTTAATTGCATAAACTTCCAGCCAACGTTTCAGGCGAGAATCGAACCCAGGACCTTCTTGCTGCAAGGCAACAGTGCTACCTACTGCACCACTGTGCAGCTCTTAATTATAGAAATAAAAAACCAAAATGAGTACATCTACACTTCAAAAAAAGAAGAAAAAGGAGATGTTTTCAGCTTAATTTGTTTTTAGAACTAACTTAGAAATTTCTGAGCTCTAAAAGTCAAATATTTGCTTTTTTTAAACTCAGAAAATCTCCAAAAGAGAAAAATGTAACTGCATGAGACATTTTCTGGAAAATGTGAAATTCATCAAAAACTTTTTCTCACATTTTTCACTTTGGAGCTCAGCATTTAGAGATGAATCTCAAAATGTTTGAGTTTTTGGTGGGAATGTGTTTTTCTATCTGCAGTGACCCTAACAAACCAAACCCCCTAACTGCTAAATCAACGAGTTGCGTTGTGACTCACACTGTTGTAGGAATCCGTCATCCTGACGTCGGTTGTGATGTTCTCAGGATTTGTGAGCGTGGCGCTGAGTCCGGTGGCGGCCGTCAGTGTGCGGCTTTTCTCCGGAGACGAGGAGCTGAACGTCGGCGGCCCGATCCAGATTAGTCTCAACGTTCCCCAGAGCCGAGGGCTCCACGAGTCCGACGTTGTTCCGGCCTGGTTCTTCAGCAGAACTACTGGTCAGTTCTGACACCCATCCAGCAGACCAGCTGCATGCTAACCGGTTTCATGGTGATTTATTTCGCCGCAGGTGGATGGATGAGGAAAGGACTGGGAAAGATGACGCTGGTCGATGGGAAACTGATGTGGACTTTCACCGCTCCTCACCTGGGCCACTGGATCGCAGCTCCTTTGACCTCCAGCAGAGGCAGGTTTTCACTTCAAGTGTGTTTGAGTCCTGTCAAAAGAACACAGCAAAAAAAGACTAAATAAAAAGCTATAAACTCAGGGTGCATTCAGCCCTGTTTGGCCCGCTTTATTTCAACTCTAGAAACCTAAGTGTCAGATGGAAAGTGGACTAAAACACAGGGCATTCTGGGTAAATAGAGGCAAAATAAACGCCAGCTTTAGCCTAATATCTGGAGTAATATGGAGAATATTAGCTGAAAATATTTCTCACCTGAGGGGTGTTCAGGCTGCGCTCCTCGGACCGGATGAGGGACCAGTCCTAGATGGGTCTGGTCCCTCATCTAGGACCTGTTCTCCAAAAATAAATCGTACCATTAATTTGTGGTGAGCTAACCTTTAAGAGTCAAATTGCCTTGGAGGAAATATTTATCTTTATAGACTTGATGTTAAATACGGACGTTTGAGATAAACATATGCGGGTCGAGGAAACAACCTTGTGGGACTTCAGCAGATAAGATAAATAGTTTTTATTTTAATTTGATGCTTTTGATATGAACTGGGATATTTCACAAAGTGAAGGGTTTGTTTTAAAAAGTATTCTGTATAGTATTTGACTTATTTTATTAATTTTATGTTGTCTTTAGGTTCCTTTGGACTTCAGACTCTTGTTGACTTTATCCTGCAACATTTGTTTTTGCTGGTGGTTCTGGTCGGAGGAACGCTTGTCGTCATCGTCTGTCTTCTGTTTGGACTGGTGTGTTACTGCAGGTAAAAACTTTTCTTTAATTTTAGTTTAACACCACCACAGTTTTAGATCATTTATTGAAAGAAAATGATTTGGAAACATTTTGTTTTGCCCGATTGTTTTATCTGTCTGAATTATTGTCATTTTGGTCCTAAAAATACCAACATTTTCACTTAACTTCATATTTTGGTTTATGCTCTGTGCTACTCTTGAGTATAATCTTTGTTTTTTTTAACCTGCCTGTTTATTATAATAACTTGTATTTCGGTTTGAAAGGAGAACACAAAGACATGAAGGATGAACTAAAACTTTCAGACTGTAGTAATTATTAGTTTTTGTGTTTTGTTTTCAGGAGGAATTTCAGCGAGATTAAACCGAGGCAGACGGCAGCAGTGGTGAGAAAAGACCAAACCACCTCCACAGACGAAGAGGAATCTGAAACATCCGGACAGAACCAGAACCAGAGCAATGGGTTCTGTGTTCCAGCGAAGAGCAGTGATGTGATCGCCAACCCCAGCGCTGTGGTGGTTTCGTTGGATGGTAACGAGTTGGACTTCGGTGGTACGACTTCGGAACGTCGAACTCCGGACGGTCTGTTCTTCTACAACCAACCCGTGGCAATCCTTCCTGCTCCTGCGTTTTTCCACTTGGAGGAACATCCGGCCCAATCCGACTGGAACCGGTCCGCCACGCTGCCGCGAGCCTCAAACGGAGCCGCCGCCGCCGAGCCACAGAGGAAAGAAAGCTTCACCCAGACTCTCCAAACCGAGGAGCAGCTCCGGACCGCTGCCGGATCAGAACCAGCATCCAGGACGACCTTCGGCCTGCCGGAATCGGCGTCAGTACCAGGAACACTGAACAAACTCGCTGGAAGCAGACATTCAGTCCACGCCGTCACAGGCTTGTCTAAAGTCGCGTCGCCCCAGCCGCCGCGGGCCTGGTTCGTCTCGCTGGAGGGGAAACCGGCCGCGGAGATCCGGTACGCCGGGTCGGAGCAGCAGCGACGACGGAGGACCATGGAGAGTCGAGAAACCAGTTTGGACTCTGGAGTGGATCTGAGCGAACTGAATCAGACGACGGGGAGGAGAGTGACTCTGGAGAGAAACGCTACGTTCATTAAAAACCCGACGAATAAAAACACTCAACAGTAAAAACTGGGTCCAATCAGGAGCAATAGAACTGCCATCACATGCAAGAATAATGAGAATATTGAGAACGAAGCTGCAGTATTATGGGAATAAAGTCATTAAGACTGTTCTAATAACTATTTTTATACACCTTAATTTCTAGCATGTTTAGTTTTGCAATACAACTATTCTTGTAACTCGTAACATTGTGACTATGGTCATTATTATGACTTTATTCTCGTGTTATTTCAACTTTGTTCCCCTACAATGATTCTTGAATTTACTATTCTCATTTTTAATTTATAATATGAGGTTTCTCGTGATTTGACTACTCCTGTAATTTATTTTTAATAGCTCTAATATTTGTTACTCAGTGACTTCAGAGGTTCAATTTACAGATTTAAGGTTCAGATGGTGCAGATTACAACTTTAAATCGCCTTAAAAACCCAAAACACTTCACATCCATTAGTTCTCCATTTATAAAAATCAGACTAACTTTTTATTTTTGAATAAGTTTGAAGCAAATGTCTACTATCTATTATACTGTCTGCAATAGTGAAAATAAAAGGGATTGCACGACTCACTTTAAACCTTTGTGTCTGTTAATGTCTGTACATGCTGATGTAATAGAAACACTTCACATTTCTCAAAGTATTTAGTTTGGGTTTAGTCTGTAAGAAAATAATTGTATTATTTAAAATATCCATTTGATGTTTGCATGTTTTTTCGGTGCATGCGCAGGTTTTCTATAGCTTCATCCCACTGTCTAAAAACATTCCTGTTCATTCCTTACAGGAAAAGTTTACATTTTCATACTGTTTTTTGTAATGTTGTTTTGTGTATTCAAAACAACATTACAAAAAACACTCATATATTTACCCAAGTTATTAAGTAGAACCTGAAAGCATGAGAGTTCGATGCTGAAAGAAAAACAATGTTAAACTCCAAAAGAAAATGGGGTTAGTCGCTTTTACAGGTCATCTACTTCCTTTAGTAGTTTCTATTTTTCTTTTTTAAAAATTAGACAAAATAACAATAGAAAAATGGGTTCTAGAAAAACCTAATTGTACAAAATGAATGGGTACAACACTAAGATATTCTAAAAACAAGACGGTGGAAAAACAACGTTACGTTTATGGCCTCACACCTGCAGGTCGAGCAACTCTCTCAAAAAATCAACGTGCAGAAAATCAAAAATCAAATCAAATTAACAACACATTGTACTAATGAGCATTGATATCCATTTCTCAAATATTAGTTAAAATGTAATTTATGTATTTTGAATCGAAACAATTGTCAGGTAAATTGTTGATCAATATTGACTTAGTAATAGACGATCATATTCTATATTACCAATCAGACATAAATTGTGGATAAATATTGAATTAAGAGAACTAATATTGAATATATCAGTACATAAAATCTTGTTTTAGCCCAGAAACATCAGGTGAGTTTTAAGAGTATAAGCACATCTTAAAAATCTCCAATCACTTCAGTGATATAAATTTATCAAGGTTCAATATGACGTTTACTATGCCTCTGAATTATTTTTGTGAGCATATTCTCTGTACAAATATTTATTTTTATCTACCAAAGCAACCAGCCATTTTTATTTCCATTTCCCAGCTTTCTGTTGAAGCATCAAAACTTCTCAAACTTCAACAAGCTTCTAGCATCAGATGATCCATCATAACCACAGCAGAAGCTTCAGAAAAACTCACCAAGGATGAGGATTTTCAGCTTAACAGAATCCTTCTGAGCCAGTTTAGCACAACAAACCTAAAACTAACAAAACAAGCAGCCACTTTATATAAATCAGCTGCTCATTGAAAACTTTCCAAACCAGTAGCCACTTAGCTAAAGCCAAAGCGTTTGGCCTCCATCAGCAGCTTTAGCAGCGTTAGCATCCCAGCAGCGTCAGCATCCCAGCAGCGTTAGCATCCCAGCAGCGTTAGCATCCCAGCAGCGTCAGCGTCCCAGCAGCGTTAGCGTCCCAGCAGCGTTAGCATCCCAGCAGCGTCAGCATCCCAGCAGCGTTAGCATCAGCATCGTTAGCATCCCAGCAGCGTTAGCATCACAGCAGCTCCTACCTGGTCCGACGTCTTCTCGGTCCGGGATTTGTTTCACTTATGATGAATTCAACAGATTCCGTCTTGATTGAAGTGACTCTCCATTCCCTTTTCGGTGCCATTTTCCCCTCCAACCCATCCTGGTCTGATGCTAATTCCTCGCGCCGTTTGTCCTCGCAGGTGTTTCAGCGGGGCTAGCCAACATGGCCGCTGAGGCCGAAAAAACATTCGCACAACATCAAAAAACGCCTTCTATAATTTTATCAGTAATTTAGAATAGGCTGTCCGAACGAAATATAATCTAGCGAAAACTCCTGGCAGCGAGTTAAAACAACCCGAAGCGGCCGACTGGCTCTGATTCTCGACCAGGCGGCTAATGACGTTGACCTGCGCACTGAGCGCCAAACAAATACAACGTCACCACGTTGCTCACCTCCAACAGACAACATCCTGAATTTAATTAAATTTAAAGGCCCTATTTATTAATTATTTGATTTATATGTTTTTATTCATATTGTTTATCATTATTAGTAATAATAATACATGGTTTATTTACAGTTTTATGTGTTTTACACATTTATTTACATAAATAGGATAATCTATTTTTCACTTCCATACATCTTGTCTGTTCTATTTATATTTTTACATTTTTTATTTACTAAACTTTTTATAGTATTAGACCATGTAATTAATTATTATTGTGAGATTTTATTTATATATGTAAGCTTATATGTAGCATATTTATTATATCTATTGTATAGGTTTTTTTTGTTTTGGTTTTTTTTGTGTTTGCAAGCTTTTATTTATATACGTGATATTCTTTATTTTTATCTGTTTTTAGTTGGATACTTTTATTAATTTAATTATTTTTTATTTAATTCATGTAATTATGTGTATGTACGGTGTCTACTTTTATTTAAACATAATAAAGCCTAATTATTTTTATTTCTATCATTTTATTATTATTGCCATCATTATTATTGAAGTGAATACTTTGTTTTGCTTTAAAGGATTTTATTTATGTAGATGAGGTTATTTGTTTTGTTTTTTTTATTTCTTATATATTTTTAGGTGGTTTCATTAATTTTTTTTGTAATAATCTAATAAAATGTAGTTATTGCTTATCTATCAATAATCAGTATCTTACTGCCTGCTTTGGAAATTCCTCCACCTTGAGGCCGGTGAAAGTGACGTCATTAGTTTATTACGCAGCTATGCAGCTCGCGCTCATGTTTGCGCGCGTAAAGCCAGGTTACCGATCAGGTTTCCGACCAACCCAAACAGGAAGAACCGCTGTTTCCTTTCTGAGGAACAGAAACCTCCTCTCTTCTCCAGTAAATGCAGCATTTCCTGCTGCATTTCCCTCTGAAAAGGTAAAAACTCAACTTGTTGATGCTCAGACTGTTTATATTTGCTCTAGCTCCAGGATAAATGACGAGTTTATGAAAAACTGCAGGTTTTACTGCAAAGGAGGTTAAAGGTCAGTTCAGCCGTTCAGGTTTCATGCAGCTTTGTTTTGTGCAGGAAAATGACAAACAGGAAAACAGAAATATGAACTGTTAGAAGGTTTAAGTGAAAAACAAACATGGAAATTTTGATTTTCCTTTTCAGAAGTTTTGAGTGTTTAAATGAACACTGCAAAACAAGAATGGTTCGTCCAAATGAAATAAAATGCTTCCAACTAATTGAAAGATTTTAATTTATGATGTTTGTTCAACTTGACAACTTAATAAACTTAACCATGTACTTGGATGAATTTAATTAGTTTCCTAAATAGAGCAATTTATTTCAGTTGAATCTGCTTTGCTCTCCTTCTGGTGAAGGTGGAGTGTCACCCGCTGCCCTCTGGCGCCCCCTGCAGGACATGGAGCTACTGCAGTCCCAGCAGGACCAACTGAGCCTGTGGCTTTCAGCAGATTCTGCTCACATCCTCAATGAGTGCGGAGATATTTTAAGTGTAAATGAATATAAAAAGATAGCAGAGCAGCCGAAGGGGGAGCAGATGAGCCTCCTGCTGAAAGTGATCATTAGTAAAGGAGCAAACAGCTGTGAGGCGTTCATGGACATCCTGAGGAGGAATCAGGATCGGTACCATCAGCTCCAGCAGTTCTTCAGATCCTCCTCTGACGGTCAGAAAACGTCTCATCAGATTTATCATTTAAACTTTATCTGGAGCCATAAACACATGGGAATCTTATCAAATAAGAGGAGGATGACTGGATGATCATTAAAGATCCTCAGAATTACTGAGTGAATCTCTGGAATTGGATCACAGATCTCTGATTATTATTTTGTGTTTGCAGGTTCGGCTGTTGCATTGATATTTGCTGATGAAAACAGTGTTGTGACCAGCAGAACACTCCGTAATGTAAATACAGAATCTCTCACATGTAACGTGGAAACAGTGAGCAGCCCAAGAGGAAATTCATCTGGTAGGGATAAATATCTCTGACACTCATTTCGCTGTGAGTTGATTTTCATTCTGTTTTTGTCTCATTTTCCTCTAATCAGGTAATTCTGCATCAGGCGCTCATTATACTGCAACAGGTGGGAGCGTCATCATTGCTGACAGGATAGACGGAGTCAAAGCTGGAAACATAAACGTCTCTGTGAACATCAGACCATCCCAGGTCCCGCCAGGTAACGGCTCAGATCAGACCAGCATCAGGTTTTTTAGCAGAAATGCATTCCTCGTTTCTATCCTAACACGCCGTCGTGTTTTCTCCTGTTTTCCATTCAGCTCCAGCAGGAACTGCTGACCGTCTCTACCAGGTAACAGATCCAATCTTACCCACCGTAAAGCCCAACAAGAATCAACTCTAAAAACTCTAAATATTGACATTTTTACATATTTTCAACGTTTGCTCTGGATTTTGGAGCACCCTGCTGGAAAGACGATCAGAGAGAAGAAGGTGAAGCTGATCGAATGCCTGATGGGTGATCACAGCTACGTCCTGCAGCTCGTCCACCAGAAATCCATCGTCTCACAGAGAGAATACCAGAACCTGAAGTTTTCCTCCAGCCCACAGGAAACCATCACCGGGCTTCTGGACCTGGTTCTCAGCAAAGGGCCACAGAAATGTGACGACTTCCTTCAGCTTCTCACAGATCCTGAAGTTCTGGACACATTTCCACTGGTCAGGGACATTTTAGGCTTTAGAGATCAAAATTAACGTGTGAAATATTATTTTCTGTTGGCGCTCTAATTTCAGAGACGGGACCTTATCATCTTTAGGATGAATAATTGTTGAATCCAGACTTTTATTTTAGTACCAAACACCACCTGGGTAAAATTAACCCTGTGATATTATGAAAAATAATAATTTTAACTCATTTTTCATTTAGTGCCTTAGCTAATTTTGAAAACCAGCAGGGGGCGCACTTCTGAATTTTAATGTTTTTAATTGAGAATTAACTACTAAATATTATTGAACATTTTCTATGTGAAAGATTTTAAATTGTTTACATTTTAAATGTAAGATTTAGGTCAATATGTGTGTGATATTCATTTTCATTTTGAGCCAGTTGTGGAAAAATGTATCAATAAAACTTTGTATTCATTAAATAATTAATATTTTTACAATTGTTTTTGTAATTTGCAGTCAAAATCACAGATTTTGTAATTTCCCAACAAGAATAAAGATTTCAAAGATAAATTTAATTCAACCTTATTTTATTATCTTTTTTAAATTGACATAATCAGCAATTAATGTACTAATTACAGAAGGGTTCATGTTCCAGTTGCAGTTCGACAGTTCAACCACCAGAGGGCAGAAGTGCTGCAGGTTTGTTTTGGAGGCCTTCAGTCATGATTCCTCAAGAATTTTCACCAATTTGCTTTCATTAATAACGCAGCTAATTCACCATCAGTGGACAGTTTAATTAAAAGCTCCGGTGGCTCTCTGACAGACAAACTTTTAAATTATTCAGACTCGGGGAAGATGGCGTCGGTCTCAGTAAATATTGGCCGGAGTCGCGCCTCAGTCTGGACGGGATCTCGGGTTTCTGGCGGAGCACCAAGGCGCAGAAAGCCGGTGGCTGGAAGACGCGCTTGGAATGGAAACAGTCTGACGCAGTTGGTGGATCATAAAACAGCAGCAGGAGGACAACACTCTCACACCTCCCGCTTGCCTCACCGCCATATTTCTCCCTGACGCTTTTACAACTCCGAACATCTTTTTTGGAGATAAAAACTCCCACATGTGGTGGATGAGTCGCAGGGAATTGGCTGCTTTCCCAGTGAACACAGAGAGCCTGATTGGGCTGGTAACCAGCTTCACTCCAGAGTCTGGTTCCTCTGACCCAGGGGTCCCCGAAGTGGGTCCTGAGGGCCCGCATCCTGCATGTTTTAGTTCTCTCCTTGGTGGTACCAACAACCTTTCCAGAATGTCAATGTTCTTCTCTAACGAGCCATCATTTGATCCAGGTGCATTAAATCAGGGAGAGACTGAAACATGCAGGATGCAACCGGCCCTCCAGGACCGACTTTGGGGGCCCCGGTTCGAACCGCAGAGACGGTTTCACCTCCAGCGCAGAGGAAACCCACCGACAGTTCACTGGGTGGAGAGCAGAGCTCTCACCCGGAGCTCGTCTCCGTCCTTCCTGTCTCCACTAGTTGGAGCAACTGAGCAGAGGCGAAAGTGTTGAGTTATGGATCATTAATAAACATTTCTTCTGTCTTTACTGTTCAGCTGGCAGGAAAACTTTCTAGTGAAATATAGCCAATAATGCTAATAGCATTATTATTATTATTATTATTAACCAGTTATGGTTTGATAACTGATCTAATGAGTTAATGCGGCAGTGGCGGCACTAATGTCCCGTTTACTGCTTTAGATAACTTTGAAAGCATTTAGCACACTTAGCTTCCCTGATTACACTTTTTATGGAGACGTTTCTTAAGTCTTTCAAAGGCAGTTATAATTTGAATTAAAGTTAGCGCTTTAGCATCAGCTAACTCAAAATACTGTGTTCATGTATCACTGAGGCATTAGCAGATCTAACATTGTTAGTGCTTTAGGTTAGTGCAACTAACTTTTTGGCACTAAAAGCACTAAAAGCAGTGTCCACCACTGCCAACCTTCTGATTTCTAGATTTGCAGTTAGCTTGATTTTCTAACATTTCACTGTGGGTAAAAACCAGTATGAAGAAAACATTGAATGCAGACAGCGTGTTATTGGGATCTGACTCAAACCCTGAGAGATTTCATCTGCTGTATGTCAGCATTTCAGCTACCAACTCATCAGAAATCATCTTGTTAGAAAAGAAAAAATCTCTGTAACCATAAACAGCCATTTACAATAGATACAGAAGCGACAAAGTCAAACCCGACCAATGAGAAAACCCAACGTAAAGACCAAATCTATCTCCGCTGGAGCACAACCGGAGTGGAGGCCCGGCGGTCCTGACCCGCTGACCCGGCCTGGGACATGCTGCTGCTCTGCACAGCTTTGGAAACTCAAACCCTCGTGGGGCCAGACGGCGATGCTCCGGCAGGGCGGATTCGTTACACGGGCGACAGAGCGCCGGTTTGTTTAGCAGCGGCTCGTCTCGAACGTTGGTGACCAGCCGTGTCAGAAATCAGCAGCATGGAAAAGGGTTTCGTTTTCAGTTCATTCCAAATGCAAAGATCACCTTTCACTCCGCTTCCAGAGCCAGGCTGCTCACACAGGCCAAACCTTTGATTCTGCAGTTAAATTAAATTCAACATTTAACTTGTTCTTCTTCTGAAAGGAAAAATATGTTTTCAACCATTTAATCAGTTTGTGATGATATCTAGTGAATGGATGATTATTTTAGTAGCTAAAGGTAAACCATCGTCCAAGGCCAAAGTGAACCAGGCTGAAATATTCGTCATTTTGTAACGTTTCGCATCAAAGCAAAACATTTTGCTTGTTTGTTCAATATTTAGCTTTGATCTGTGACATTTATAAATGAATGAAACCAACAGTTTGGCTTCTCAACAAGGCTGGATTTTAGCATCGTTAGGAAACTCTGCAAGCTTCCTAACGATGTTTAGTTTCAAACTATATTCAATTAGCAAGAGAGTTAATTGGTTTGTAACTGAGATGTTTGTAAATGAATAAATGACAGTAAAAATATGAAAAATGAATCCCGATTTTTTCAGACCTGAAAAGTTAAATAAAAACAAAACAAAAAACAATCTGCAAAGTGATTTGCTTTGTGAATGTTTATTATCGTATTTCTTGGTAAATAATCTCCATATGCACCGTGATTCCCCTAAATATTACAGTCTGCTCAGTTACATTAACCAGAGAAACTCATCCTGGGGGCTATTCTCACGTAGTTCTGACCCGTTCTGGGAAGCACTGCAGTGTGGAGTAGAAATCTGGGCTGACAGCTTCCCTGCAGTCCTCACACACTTTGTCACTCCGCAGCAGTTGAGTGACGTCTCTTGGGGTTGTTATGACACAGGCCTCCGTCCACTGCAGGCCCACCTGTGCTCCCATTGACCCAAAATAACAGCGCCGGCTGTAAATGGGTTCAGAAATAGCCTGAAGCTGAACAAGGACTGACATGGATACCCAGAGGGACGGAAGGGTCTTAAAAGAGAATTTTCCTCTAACACTGAGCTTTGTGACCAAGTAGGTATTATGACGGGGGGTGTTGCCCTGTCAACACTGATTTATCACTTCCTCCAACATTTAGAAGACAAAAATCTTTTTACATTATTTAGTTTCTTCTGTAAACATCTTACTACACTAACTGAGAAGTAACTTTTCAGCAAGATATAAAAGTTTAAGTCAATAATTTCTTAATTCCTTGGCGAGAAAGTGGGGAGAAGGCCAGTTATGCTAACTTGACTTTGACCACCTTAGCATGTAGCTGCCCAACTCTGTTTATTTTCCTGCAAAAATGACACAAAAATAATATAATGAATACATTACAACAACTAGATATCAAGATCCAAGGGTCTCACATTCACAGGTTAGGAAAGGTTTTCATTTTCGTAAAGTTTTCATTTACGAAAGTGGGGAGCAGGCTAGTTATGCTAGCTTGACTTTGACAGTCTCAGCATGTAGCTGTGCTGTGGAATTCAGTGTGTTTCAGTTCGTGCTAATATGAGATTGTTTTATTAAATCATGAACTTAGTTTTTCACACAGCTTTTCCACGTTTGTCTGTATCTTTTGGGGAAATAAGCCGAGTAATAGTAGCACTACTTCACCATGTTTTTACTCTGGTAAAAGTAAAAAATAACCAAAGAAATTATAAAGAGTGAAAAAGTATTTGGTAAAAAGTCTGGTCAAGTACTGAGTAACTGAAGTGGAAAGTTTGTTATTTCAGGGATGAAAATGATAATTACTTTAAGTAAGAAGAAATAAAATCAGGCAAAATATTTTTTCCAAATAATTTTCTTTCAACAAAAAGCTTCAGAAACTGCAGGCGTGAATATTTTGTGTCTGGTGAGTTTTTGGTTAAAACATGTTTGTTTCTTTTTTTTAAAAAAAAAAAGTTTCTCAAGTAAAAGTAACTAGTTACCATCCAACTCTGGAAATAAGACGTCGTTTATTCCAACCATGGAAGAAAAAAGTGTTTTACGTCAAAAACCACAGCCTCAGACTGGCTCATTATGATGAAACCGAAGATCATAAAACAAGATGATTATGAACATTTACCAGTGTCATTATAACGTCGTCGCATTACTGCGGCTAATTTACTGCGGCAACATGGAGGAAAATCCATCTGAATCATTCCCACCCAGCTAATCATGTTTGGATGAATGGGCTTTTTTCTAAGGATTTATTTGAACCACTTTGTCAAAACAAAGTCATTATGATGTCTGTGGTGCAGATTGAGTTTCTCCTCCCTGTCATGAGAGCAGATCTCTGCTCTGCAACAATCGTTTCCCTTCCAGGATGAAAGTGGCGGCTGGATGGAAGCAACAGGTAGCCTGGACGAAAACACGACAGAACATTCATAAAAATGAGATAATTAAGGAATAAAGCGATCCAAAGTCGTGCTGATGCTAATTTGAACATGTTGCTTTTTGAAGCTTGAAGGCGTTTTGAGCGTCTGTGAGCAACAGAGAGCAGGACATGTGCGCTACAGGCCGGGCGGATCAAAGAAAGCTCTCACAGCTCAAATAAAGGGAGGAGGGCAGAGTGATTAATGATGGCCGACGTTCAGCCGTTCACAGCTGACTTCATTGCAAACAAACATTCGCTGGAACACAGACGGATCAGAGTTCAGCTGATTTCTGGGCCCAAATGCAGAGCAGCTGTTTACAACCAGCTCTGGGATGGATGGATGGATGGATGCCAGCTAACTATTCAGCTAGCAAGCTAAATAGTTAGCTGAATGTTTAGCCTGCTAAGTAAATGTTGAGATTGAGTAGCATTGAAAGTTTCTTTGAATTATATGGTTTGCTGGTTTTGCTGAACTAAATATCTAGTAAACCAAATATGGATCTTGGTAGCTAAATATTTAGCTTGCTGACTAAATATTGAATTAGCAATGTAACAATTTAGTTTACAAACTGAACATTTAGCTTGAATATTTGGATTGCGTGCTAAATGTTTTAGATAGATATTAATTTAGACAAAGCTAGCAAATTATATGATTCAAAGATCTAACGCAACTGGATTTCAACATTTAAGCAAGCTAGCAAGCTAAATGTTTAGCCTAATACTTAGCTTGCTAAGTACATATGTAGCTTACTGAATGCATATCTATTACAAAGCAACAAACTTAGCACCAAAAAAACGCTTATCTACATTTATCTTTATATTTTGTTAACAATGTAGCAGTTAGCTTGTTATTATTAGCTAATTGCTTGCTCGTTAAATATTTAGTTAGCTAAATAAATATTTATTTACTCATCTAATATTTAGTTAGCAAGGTAAATATTTAGCTCTGATATTTAATTAGCAAACATTTAACTTGGAAATTAAATATTTAGGTTGAAACAGTGACTTTTATAAGTCAGTGAGTAAGAAGGTAAAAATATGACTTTGAGAAATGAAGCCCCATTTTTTCCTCTTTGACAGATCAAGTAACCCAGGGTTTAACGGTGTGATCCATATTAAGAACAGGATTTTAGTGTTTCTGTGTTTGGATGCTGCAAAAGTGCGATAACTGTGAGAATCAGCAGCTGAATATGAAGCAAATTTGACAGAAAAGCGTCGCGTCAGGCCGGCTGTGTTTATTCAGCCTGACTTTCTCATGGCCCCTCGTCTGTTTGGCGGCGCAGCAGCAGCATCACTAACGCCTTCAGCTGTGCAAATAAAGAGGAAACAGGCTGCATGCTGGGATAATGCGTTCGGGTCGCCATGTTTGCGTCCTGACACCTGCGTGGCCTCAGATAAGGTCAGAGCCGCGGTTCGGGTTGCTCTGCCCGGAACGGCCTTTTGAGGGCGAGGCGGCTCCGCTTTATGTGCTGAACAATGAGCAGACAGGCCCGCTGCGCTCTGGGAATGATTCAGATAAATCCTCCCCCCGGCCACGGAGACGGGCCTAAACTGCAAATCAGAGGCAGCAGGCCGGCGAGCGAGTGTACGTGCAAACCACGGCTCCAAATGAGATAATTCGAGACTGAGGCGAAGCTTCAAATGTCAGTTTAATTGAGTCAAATAATGGCGCTAAGGGTTGGAGAGGCCGTCCATGGATAAATGACTGGATGACCTCCTGCTGCCCTTGAGCAGCAGACACATCAGTTCATCATGCAGACCAACCTCAGAGCCGGAGGTGCAGCTTATTCATGTTAATGTTGGAAGACTGTTTTATCACAATCTGGTGGCAGAAAACTCACACATCCTGATATAAACCAGGTTATTCTGAAGTTTTTCAGAAAAATGATGCATTCTTTGTGTTTCCTATATGACTACGGAGCTAAATTGAGGCCAAAATGTTTGTTCAACTTTTAAAAGGAACAAGAAGAGATTTGAAACTGGAAAAAAAAAAATCAAATAAAGGTTTGAACCCGGGGAAAAATTAAACATGAAAAGCAGTTTGGGAATTTTTTTCAGGTTCAAAACTTTCATATCTTTGTTTTATTTATTTTTTGAGTTTCAAATTTTGTTTTGATATTTTTCAGTTTCAATCTTTTATTTAAATTTTTCTTCTTTTGAGCAAAATGTATGACCCCAATTTATCTCCATATCCGTCTACCTATTTTGAGCTGTTTTGTGGCGTTCTGTCACTTTAAATCCAAACAAGCTGCAGCTGGCCACGCCCCCAAGACAACAGCTGCACCAACATGCAAAAATGGCTCCAAACAGATGCATAAGTATACAACTTTATTTCATTGTAAAAATGGTCGCGGATGGAAAGCAAACTTGTCATTTTATTGTTGAAAGTAGAAATTAGCCGTCCATCTTTTTTAGCAATGACCTCTACGCGACTGCAGGACAACATGAATTTAATCTAATTTACTTTCTCCGAGTCAGACGGTTTCATAACGAACGTCTCGTATTGTCGGTGAAACTCGGTGTGGAAATGTGTCTTCTGACGTAACGCTACCGTTAGCCAGCGCTCGTAAAACACGTCTGACCTCCAGAGACCTCATTCGCTCAGTTAGGAAACTAAAGGTTTTAGGTAAAATATAAAAGTTCCCAGACTCCGAGAAAAGCTGCAGCTGATTTTGTAGGATTTCTGGGGGGGAAATGTTGCAACCGCAGGTTGTCAGGTTGGTTGCTGCCTCTCCGGCTCAGCAACGCTTCCTAATCCTGACATCTCCCCCAAACCTCCTGTGTCTGAACTATACCCTTTTTATCTCCGCACAGCAGGGGGCTGCTTGAGGGAAAGAAGAGGAGAAACAGAAGAAAATTCGATCTGAGTGCAAGCAAACTTCATGCTGAGCATTTTCTCTGGCCTTTGGCTCCGTTTTCCTGCCAAACTGGATTTCTGGTGGATTCGGACTTTTACTTTGGTTACAATAAGATCAGATGGAAAAACAAACAAACTTATGTTGTCACAAGCGAATCATCTGCCACTAAAACTTTTAGAGCCAGAAAACCTTTTGAAAAAGTTTAAAACTGAAATTTTGATCTGTTTTTGTATTTTTCAAACCAGACAATTGCCCACTTTCTAGGGAAAAACTTTTTAAGATATCTCCTTCAAAACAGGATGTTCTCTTCAAAACATTAACCACTCTGTAGACCACAACAACCGGACTCACAGTAAACGATGGTCTGATTATATGGAAGAAAGTAAATAAAAGGTTTTCTACTGACACAGATGTTTAGAGAACTCGGAGGGTTTGTGCTGGTGAAGCCACAACTGGAGCAGAAGTTACAGAACCGACCAAAATGCAGCCAGAATTTTTGTTTTTCAAATTCTGAGAACTTTCAAATTCCCAGATTAAAGTGCCGGTTTGGTAGATCTCCAAGCTAATGCGCTTTGAGACAATGTTTTACCTACCTTTCCCCTTCCTGGCTGGACAAAGCACCATGAAGACGATTGCAAAAATAATTGCATCAGTCATTTAAAAGGATCAACGATTAGTCACATTATACTTTATTCAAGCCCTAGCTAGCTCCATCCAGCTAGTACGGTAATTTTTGCATATTGAGTAATATTCAGCCCTTTTTTTTTAAGCTCTCGCTAATAGTGTTAGCCCTAGCTAATAGTGTTAGCTCTAGCTAATGGTGGTAGCTCTAGCTAATGGTGGTAGCTCTAGCTAATGGTAGCTCTAGCTAATGGCGGTAGCTCTGGCTAATGGTGCTAGCTCTAGCTAATAGTGGTAGCTCTAGCTAATGGTGGTAGCTCTGGCTAATTGTGCTAGCTCTAGCTAATAGTGGTAGCTCTAGCTAATGGTGGTAGCTCTGGCTAATTGTGCTAGCTCTAGCTAATAGTGGTAGCTCTAGCTAATGGTGGTAGCTCTGGCTAATGGTGGTAGCTCTAGCTAATGGTAGCTCTAGCTAATGGCGGTAGCTCTGGCTAATGGTGCTAGCTCTAGCTAATAGTGGTAGCTCTAGCTAATGGTGGTAGCTCTAGCTAATATGGTAAACAGTAGATCACAAGTCACGTCACGTTAGCTTGTTTCAGCTCACGTTCTCATGTTTACTCTGAGCTAGTTTCTCTCTATCAAGACGTTTTGTGAAACTCCAGAGCCTTGGCTTAAGTTTCGTTTACAGACTCTAGTCCACTATTATCTGCCTGCACCATTGGCCCATCATGCATTGCTCTGGTGAAAACAACCCAAAAACAATGGCGACCTCTGCAGGAGAAAAGTAAACTGAAGATATAGAGTTTTTACGAATCGCATTACATCTTGGTTTGTTTAATTCTGCTGATCGTAACTTAAACATTTTAACTTTTACTTTAATTTAATGTCCAGTCAGAGAGAAACTGATTAAATCTGAACTGGGAATCATTTGCAAAGCCAACCAAAGCCAGCTGTGTGGTTTCCTGGTCTCTCTGCGGCCTCTGAGGAAGCGGCTGGAACCGGAGCACCGAACACATGTGAGCGGGTCAGAGGTCGCCAGGGCAACCCGCCACGAAGAGTCAGCACGGCCGCCAACGTTTCAGGTGCTGACGGCTCATTTTTAGAAACTGCTTTGCTGTGATTTCTACTTCTAAATGCAGGTTCTTCCCTGTTTTACAGATTTTTTCTTCCTATTTTTCTGTCAGCGAAGTTAAAGCTAAAAAAACATAAAAAGCATCAAATTCCCTTTGTCTGCTGTTTGTTGTCTGCTGTTTCCTATAAAGTTAATGAAATGCGTTTTTCTTCGGGTTTCTGTTGAGTTTTCTGCTCTAACATCTGGACTTGATTTTACATGGAAAGCTGGACCTGCTGCACTTTGATGAAGAGATAAATCTCTGCTGAGACATTCAGTGCTTGAACACAGAAACCAGATTTTGCTTTGGATAGTCAGCAGAGTTTAACTGACATTCACATTGGCAGCATGGGAAAATAAAAAGGTACATTTAGTGGTTGAATCTTACCTTAATCTGTGAAACTGGAAAATATTTTGCAGGTTTACTGACATAACGACTGGATAAAAACAGCCAAAACAAACGAGCTAGCCGAGCGCTAGCAAGAGAAACTGATATTGTGAAGAAGGAAGTTGCACTCACTGTCTTTTTCAAAGTGTCGTTTCCTTCAGTGAGTCTTGGTGCAGCGCCCCCACAGGCGGGGAGGGGAACAGGTTGAAAACGCAACAAATGTTGGCCGATCAAACAGCATGTTAGCGCCGTAGTGGACAGAAAAGAAGGACTACATTTTCACCAATAAACGCAAAAATTTAGAAATTGATCTCAGAAAAACAATAAAATTTCTGAGCTCAAATAGTCTAAAATTTATGACAAAAACAAGGAAAATGTTATATTTATCTAAGAAATATTCTAGAAAGAAAACGTGGAAATTTCTGAGATTTAAAAGTGGGAAATTTGTTTGAAAAAACAGAAATTTCTGAACATTTCTAGAAAAACTCCAGAGATTTATGAACTCCAAAAATTTGCTTGAAAAAAATTATATTTTGAGATTAATCTGAGAAATTTGCTGGAACAAAGACACTTCAGAGTTTGAAAAGTCAAAACTGTGCTACAAAAAAACTCCGAAAGTTTTACCTTACTTTTTTTTTCTAGGACATTTTTTTAGCTCCAATAGTCAGAAATTTGCTAGAAAAAAACTGAGAAATTTTATAGACAAATCTTGGAAATGTCTGAGCTGCAAACATCAAAAATGTGGATATTTTCTGAGTTTCAAATGTGGCTTTAAATGGCATATTAAAAGTTTAGGGACAAATTTTTGCTCTTCTGGAGACTCAGAATGTGTTTCAGAGCAGAAAGTGTTTCTGTCCAGTTCAAGCTGCTGCATGGCTTTATTTGTGAGTATTTTTTCATGCTGGACTCGATCACACCCAGCAACCATTCTCTCCGCTCCGTCCAAGTTGCGGCTCCAGGGAGCATGAAGTCCGCCTGCTGACACCTCCGAAGCTTTCGCTCAACTGGCCGATTAAACGGGAGAAACCTGGGTGTGGATTCACACATCAGGCTGATTCTAGGAAATGCATGTGGAGCCTGCAGGCGGCTCGGCCCGAACTGGTTTCAGTTTTTCCTCAACGCGTGAAAAGAGCTGACAGCTTGAAGGTGGCAGCGCCGATAAGAGCTGCTTGTTTTTAATGCTTTAATCTCTTTGGCATTAATCGGATCATTTATGAATTATTCAGCCCATCAGACACCAGAAACATGAATATTTTCCTCCCAGTTGTTTGTTTCCTCCATTTCTTGACCTCCGTTCTTCCCATCATGAAGTTTATTTATGTAAAACTCATAACACATGACTTATTTATTGCTGATTTCTTCTTCTCCACCCATGACCTTCATTAAAGCCTCCGTCGTCAGTCTTCACCTTCCCTTTTTTATTTTAGGATGCATTAACATGAACAGAGCAGGTTTTTGTTTTCTCTGTCTTGGAAGTAAAAACACGAGTCTGGAGAACCTTTTGCAATCCCACAGAAAAATCTGCGTCCGTTTCCTTCCTTTCCTCTTCGGTTTCCTGCATTCTCCAGAGATTGGGTCTTCAGCCCAGTTTCCCAACGCCGAGCCGCCCCGGCGGCCGGGCGGGCGGGCGGGCGGGCGGGCGAGCGAGGGGCCTCACACTCCCTCACTCAGACAGAAAACAACACAAAACAGGAACTTCAGCTTTAAACAGTTTCGTTTGTTATTGTTCTGCTTGTTTGTCGCTCCGGTCACTTTGGGTCAGGACTGATTATTCATAAAGCAACCCAGCACAGCTCTCACTCTGAGGGGTCAAAGTTCATCGCAGAATGAATAAACTATACCACAGGTTGTCCAAACTGCGGCCTGGGGGCCTTTTGTGGCCCTTGGACTGATTTAAGAATCGCAGGTTTATTTATTTTAATCAGGGTAAAATTATTATCACAATTCTTTTACAATGGAAAATGTTTGGAGCAATACAAAGTATTGTGTTTATATTCTAAGCTTTTACAACAGATACTTAAATTTAAGACCTTTTAAGACATTTTAGGACCATCATAAATAAAGTTTAAGACCTAGATCTTCACAGAAATGAGCAGTTATCCATTATAAATACAAAAAGCTGGTTGGCTTGTAGATGGTCACTCAACTGTCTGAAGCCACAGAACACAGTTTCAGTTTAGACACATTAATTTCAGGCCTTTTAAAAACATTTAAAAGGCTTTTAATGCCAGCAGCTAGCAGATAAATAGCCTCTGTGTGTGACCAAAACTTTTGCCTGATAGAAAAGTCTTGCAAAAACAAAAAATACATAAAATATAAATAATTGTGCCGTTTATTTTCTCTGCAGCTGATTGATTAGCCTGTGGGGAACCAGGACGGTTTCCACTCTGTTCGTTAACTTTAGTCAGTTAAAATCATTTCTGCTGGTTCTGATGGGAAGGACTCACAGCGAGTTGTGGGGCTTCAGAGCTGCTAGTTTCCATGGAAACGACCCGTTTTCTTGGACTCACGCACTCAGATTGTGATCTGAATACTTCCAGGTTTCATCCAACGGAGCCAAACTCAGTGCTTTAACTAGGACGGGTTGTAACCGAGCCGGAGTTATGACTTCCTCCGCTTGCTGCCAACTTTCCCTTTCGGACGAGAGAATATTTCAGGACTTCCCTTTTCTGCTCCAATCCTCCCACTGCCGGCGTTTCTGCTGGATGCACCTGTTCATGCAGCTCAAACTGGTAACTACATATTTATAACTGGGTGAAAAAGGAAATCTTCCCGTTTGTTTCTCTTCCAAGGTGTTTCTGTTCATTTGAAAGCCAGAAACTTTCATGAACTTTTCCTGCAGAGGATTCAGAAAGTCTCCCGTCTTTGATTTCCACCGCTCTGCGTTTCTGCTGCTGCAGGATGAACGTTCTGGTTTCCTCCGGCCTCCAGTCGGCGTGCGACCCTGAAGCCGTTCCTGAGAGCTTCAAGCTGTGTGGGTTGTTGGCTGTTTCCCCTTTATTTCATAATGCGACATTATGAAAGCTGATTATGTTCAGAGTGAAGTGTCACTTGAAGGGAGCTGGCGGTCATGTTGTGTTAGTCATTGTTTTGGTGAGTCACTCATGCACCAGAAGAAGAGAGTTCTGCGTCAGAAAGACACACTCACCCGTTTCCATGTCATCGTTAACGAGATTCAGCGACTCGCTCCAAACTGCAGCCTGACGAGGAGCAGAGGAAACTTATCATCTCGCGTTACGTCTGTAATTCCAGTATTTAGGATGAATTTGGTCCAATTCTGCTTACATTTCAGCAAATTCAGATGATTTCTTGTGTGCAACAATCATTAGTGGATAAAAAACACAGAACCTGAATAGCACTAAACCAGGAGTGGAAAGGAGGCAGCAAAAGCAAATGAAGTGGACCAGCAGAGCTGGACGTGTTACTGTGGAAAATCGTCTGGAGACGGCAGCATGCTGGAGCAGCTCCGGTAACCGTGGTAACAAGGTATTGCTTTTACAACTGGCAGCAGCTAATTAGCATCTTGAAAGCTCAAATGATAGCTGAACTTTGACCCCAAACCCCAAAGGAGTTGAAAGGAAGCTGGATATTATCCCCTACTCCAGCATCTCTCTCACCAAACGCACTGACACACCGAGAGGGGAATAGCAAAAACAAACTGAGTTGCTAGCATGTTAGCATGGAGCTATTATGCAACAATCTTCAGTCAGAGGCTTCTCCAGATTAATTGCGAGACAGACTGCTACTGGAGCTCCTTCCTGTTCCAGCTTCACCAACAACAATAATGGATCTGAAGATACTTCAACATTTATCTTCTTTTGGGATGAATGAAGTATTTTTCTCTGAGTTTGGTTGAATTATTAGTTTGGGCTGAACACCTCGCAGCGCCTCCTCCTCCTCCTCGGCTCGCTGCGTCTCGTCCTTGTTGCTCAGTGCATGAATATAAATGGATGTTTGAGTTTTCTTTCTTCTCATTTGAGGTTTAAACGCAGCGATAAATCGTTCCCTTTCCCTTCCTGCTGTCTGACGCAGAAGCCCGGCGGCGCTGCCACACCAAGCAGAGCTGAATTCAATATCGTTTCCTTAATTACGTTCAGGTTTGAGCGAAGGGCGAAAGAGGATTTCAGTAAACAACCTCTGACTGTTTACACAGACGTCTTATCTGAGGGATGAAACACGGAGAAGACGACTGCAGCTGCAACAAGCTGAGGACAATCTGTGCAACTTCATGACTAATAGCGATAATAATCAGGAAAAGGACAGAATAAAGTCATGAAGGACATGAAGATGCTCCTCTTCTGTCTGATGTCAGTTATTTCTACAGCTTAGATTATTTTCCTCATGACATTATTTACCATGCATCGTTTTCCTTCCACTTCACTTCAATTCTTCACTGGCATTTTGTTGGAAGCTCACAGTAAAATACCCCAAATACTGAATTTGTGGTTCAAACATGACAAACTATTACAAATTAAACTCTGTGAAGGTTTCTGCAAAGCAATGTAATCACATCCTCTTAGTGTGAGCCAAAAACATGCACATTTAAATCCTCTTTGTTTTTGGGGTGTACCACAGGGCGGTATTATTGGACCTCTGCTTTTTCACTCTCCCTGCTTTGACTAGGACATCTGGTTTTTCAGTTAAACTTCCTTTTGAAAAACATAAAAGACTGCTAACCAACATTAGAAACTGGTTGCTGATCATTTCGGAACAGATTTTCATATTTGGCCCAAACAGCATCACTAGAAACCCAAATATCAACTTTTCAAAATGTTTGGCATCAGAGCTGCTAGCTAAAAATTTACTTGTGTTCACCAAACTAATGGTTGTTGCTTTGAAGGAGCTTTAAAATAAAACTGAAATTTTCCTTTAAGTCAAAGTCAAGTTGTTGTTTTCAATATGGGATTAGGAATATGTGGAAAAGCTAAAACATGTTTCTCTGCAGTAGTTAACAGAGAAACTATTGCATCATTTTAGCTTTAAAATGATGCAAACAGTCAGATTACTTTGTTTCATTTTCCTCTTGGATCTGAGTTTTCTGCTTTTTAGTTCATTGTTTTGGCCTTTAATGGGACGTTTTCGCCCATCAGTCATTTTCCCTGGAGCCGGACTCCAACAGCGGACAGGATGTTTATCTATTAGACCTCAGGATCTGTTTCCTGAGGATTCAACCTTCAGCAGGCTGCAAGTTTCTGTTTGCTTCCTGTTAAAACACACAATAGCAGAGATTTTACACTTTAATCTCGTGCTGATTTACTGGAGAGAGCTTAAAAAGAGAATATATGTAAAAATACAGATATTTGCACTTGATTGTAACTTAGTTAAAGGGAAGGAAATTACCAAACCGAAAGTTTCTACGGAATAAATTCATGCCAAAAACATTTCTGATGTTGAAAAGTTTAAAATTTTCCAGAAAAAAAAAGTGAAGTTTTGAGATTAATCTTAGGATTGTTTTTAGAAAAAATTGTGACATTTCTGAGCTCCAAAGGTCAAATAATTGCTTGAAATTATTTTGGGATTAATCCCAGAAAGTTTCTAAAAAATGTATGGAAAAGTCCAAATTGTTCAACTTTTGAAACCCAGAAATTTTTATGTTTTTTCTAGAAATTTTATGTAAAAAAAAAAAAAAAAAAAAATTACTATTTTAAACTTCTCAAACTCTGGAAAAGTCCCGTGATGAGTTTTTGGAGCTTCCTGTTTCGGAGCTGTTCAGGTGCATGTTGTTTATTTTAAGGTTTTTCCTGTTTTAGGGGGAAACCCATGAAATTTATGCAGCTCCACGCAGAGAAAACACCCAGGGAAAACACGCAGAGAAAACACGCAGAGAAAACATGCATCTAAGCACAGAGTTTCTGCACAATCGCAGGAAGACCTTCGGTCCAGTCAGCGGCTCAGACTTTCCCAGTGCGGCGGCTCGTCTTGATGGGAGACAAACTGGACGCCTCGTCTGACATTCCAGTCTGAGCAGCTGAGTGACGGACCGGACCGGACCGAACCGGACCGGAGGACCATGCTGGGTCTTCATACGGCAGCAGCAACAAACCGTCACAGTAAAATGAGAAAATCTTCATGAGAAGTTCAGATTTTAGATGCTTTTAGCTAAAAATTCAAGCTAGCTAAAATCAAGCTAGCTAAAATCAAGCTAGCTAAAATC
>VMRN01000068.1:1848412-1860071 GCA_010277015.1 Poeciliopsis turrubarensis
AGCTAACATCATTAGCTAGAGCTAACAACATTAACAGGAGCTAACACCATTAGCTAAAGCTAACAACATTAACAGGAGCTAACACCCTTAGCTAGAGCTAACAGCATTAACAGGAGCTAACACCATTAGCAGGCATTAACATGATTGGCAGGCATGAATGCCATTAGCTGGAGTTAACAACATTAGCTCTAGTTAAACATTTAAAAGGATTTTGCACGTTTGCCTGTTTAAAAGAAAGGCATCAAAGTCACTTCTTGATCACATTTGGTGCCTGAGCCTAGTTAAAGTCATTACATCAGATGTTTTCCGTTCTAAGATTTTGTCATCTTAGATTTTGCAATAATTAAAAACAAACCAAATTTTTGGCCAGTTTTTGAATTGTGGTTGGGGGGCCACAGAGTCAGTGGAAGGGACCACATACGGCCCACGCGCCACACTTTGGACATCACCAAAAATTACTTGGTAAGGTTTTGTGTTTTTGTAAGAAAGGGAAGACAGATCCTAAACAGTTTTTATTCCATGAAACAAGAATAAAAAAGTAAGTGCACCCTTCATCCCTCCATGCAGAAACTGATCAGCACAAAAACAACTTTAAAGACCAGATCGGGTTAAATGAGGAGGTACTTTCTTTTCTTTTGTCACAAACAAAACAAAACATTTCTAGTATTTCTGTTGCTGGGTTTCAGACACGCGACCCGCAGGAATCAGACGGAGGTCCGGAAGAGGCTTTATCTGGTTCTGATCAAATGGATCACAGCGAGTCGTTAAAGCCCCAGACAGGCTGGAGCAGACGAGGCGTCTCGGAGAAACATGGTCCGTATTCAGCTTCTGTGAACCCAAATCACTGCTGGAGACGTTGCAAATTGTTGCAGGTCAACGATTCGCCCCGATCTGCAGAAACCTCCATGTTGGTTTTTAAAACCAACTCCCTTGTTGTGACCAACTACCTTTGAAACATGAACATCATCCTCTCCATCGTAACAGTTGGATCAACTGAACAGGACTCGGCCTCAGACATGGTGATGCTGATCAACAGAAATAACTGGGCTGCATTTACTTCCTGCCCTCCTTCTGGTGCCGCCGGCGCTTCGTCATCTGAAACCCAGCGGTGACCTCACAGCCCGGTCAAACACGGGAAGCGGAGACATTCGACGAACAAACAACCGGCGGTGGCTCTGTTGAAAGGTGAGAGCTTCACGCTCTCTAGCAGGCACAATGGAGAGGCGGCGGCCATGTTGATAGGTCCGAGCGGCGGGCGGAGACGGGCGCCGCCCTCCGGCTCCGCGCTTTTGAATTTACAGAAATACGGCCTAGACAAATCATGCAGGCATTCTCTGGCATGTTCACTCGGAAAACTGGCTGGATGTACAAAAATATTTACAGCAGCAGAAACGTTCCTGCGTTACGGATCCGATGGATCCAGCGGAAAGCGCGCCGTCGAGGGAGGAGAAGTGCAATCTTCATCATCTTCAACCTGACACTGAAAACGTCTGATCTACACTCAACAAACAAGCTAAAGGAGATTAAATAAATCAAAAATATACTTTAAAATAA
This sequence comes from Poeciliopsis turrubarensis, assembly GCA_010277015.1. Taxonomy (NCBI): domain Eukaryota; kingdom Metazoa; phylum Chordata; class Actinopteri; order Cyprinodontiformes; family Poeciliidae; genus Poeciliopsis; species Poeciliopsis turrubarensis. The sequence continues at coordinate 1,849,967 of VMRN01000068.1, forward strand.
TGGTTATTCTCAGAAGGAACAAATATGAAAAAATAAACTTTGTGCATGTTTAATATTTCTTCTCTTTGGTGTGATTAAATCTGTAATTTTATCAAACTTTTCCATGCTGTGTCTTCAAAGAAACACTAAAAACTATATATTTCTGCAGTAATAATTAACCCATACTGGCCTTAAAATGACATTTTTAACAAAAGAAGCTGTTCAGACACGTACAGTTCGCCGTACAGGAAACGTTTTCTGCACATTTACCGAGTTTCCTCCTTATTCTGGGGCCAAACCGAAACATTTACTGCAAAAAAGCAACAAAACGTTTGCTGCTCCAAACGATGCTGAAGCTTCTGGTCGTTTACATTTTATTCACCTTTTTATCATTTTGGTCTTTTTGTTCACTAAAGTTCAAAGTTGTATGGAGCAAAATTTGAGCCATAATTAAGTGGAAAATAATTTTTAATTGAAAAAAAAAAAAAGATTTGAAACTGAAAAATAATAAATGAAAAAATTTTAACTGAAATTCTTATAAAAAAAAATTAAACGAAAAATTTGAAAAAAAAATTTAGAACTGAAAACTATTTTTTAATAAAAAACTATTTGAAATTGAACATTTAATTTTAATTTGAAAAATTAGAATTCCAAATTTCACATCAACGAAAAATAAAACAGTCACTGCAAAAAGAAACAGTGACATTGAAGAGAAACCTAAAGTGTCTTGGCACCGTTTTAGCTCCATATCAGACCAACTCTATTTGGTCTCAAATCCTTTTTTGCCGTTAAAAAAATTGTTTTCGGTTTTAGATCTTCTTTCAGTTTAAAACTATTTTTCAGCTTCAAAATTTTTGATTTCCATTAAAACCTTAAGCCTCACATTTCAGCTCCACAGAAGCATCTGCATTATTTTAGTTCCATAGTTTTTAACTTTTTTTGTACCCTCTCAAATCTTTTTCCAATATTTTTTTCCAATTAAAAACTTTAAAAAATATGTTTTTTAAATTTTTTTGGCCCCAATTGAACTCCATAAAAGTTGCACAATTCCAAATGGCCATGAATTAGCTTATATACCAACACACTGAACCTGCGTTGAAAACCCCAGAGCTGACAAGAACAAAGTGGAGGCAGGATTTTGCAGAAGGTCGAATCGACGCAGAGCTGATGTTAAATCAAGGGGTGTACTTAGTTTCTCCCTCAGTCTGTACATTTCACTCAACATCGAGGACATTTTTTGCACTCCTGAGATAAAATCTTTAGACTTTGAAAGAGGAGAACGTTTCCATAATTTCGCTTTTCCAGCCAACGATCTGAAGCTTCAACCCAAACGGCGCTGATGTTTGCTCAGTCCGAGAAAAGGGAATGTGACGTTTCCTCCCGGCCATCGAGGCAGAATCCGTCATCATCCTGCGTCGTATCAATGGATCGACAGCGGATCAGGGCCAACAGGCAGGAAGTAACGGAGTCTGAAAACATCTCAAACTCTGAGATTCATTTTCTAGAAGAACCATGAAAATCTCTGAGCTGCAAAAGTCGACAATTTGAGAAAAAAATCTCAAACTTTGAGATGAACCTGGAAATTTTCTGAACTTGTAAAATCAAACATTTTCAATTTTTTTTCTTTGCAAATGTTAAAATTTTTGAGGGAATTTTCTTATTTTTTCCAAAAGGTCTCTTGCATTAGTCCCAAAGTGTATTTTTCTTGCTCCTTTCCTCCATCTGCAGCGGTTCTGACAGAAACAAGACGACGGCGTCGCTTCGTTGGACTGGATTCCACGTTTCTCCAGAACCTGGAGCCAAACGGACAGTTGGATTTGGCAGTTTGTGTTCTTACAGTGAAACCGAACGGCTTCAGTCACGCAGTGAACCAGCAGTCGCTAAGAATGGCGACAGCGTGACGCGTCCAATCGGGTCCCGTCGTCAGAGCGGAGGACGGAGGCGCCGCGCCGCCGCGCCGCCGCGCTCCCCTCGCCCGGACGAGCGAGCGTTCCCGCGGCCGGTCGGGGTCCGCTGCTGGGCGCCCGCTGCTCGGCGCCGGGCGTCAGGCGAAGGTGCTGTCCGCCCTCAGGACGGCGACGTCGGCGTCCTGGAAGCTCTTCCCGTTCATGTGCTCCGTGTGGCCGTCGATGGAGTAGCAGCCCTGCACCTCGATGATGGAGGAGGCCGTGTAGGAGGCCGAGCGCAGCGCGTCCGAGTGGTTCCCGATGCTGCTGCCGAACTGGATGTGGTGCTGGTTCCAGTGCCGCCTCAGAACCGCCTGGACCTGAAAACGGGTCAGACGTTTCAGAGCCAGAGATCGCAGAGACCAAAACCAAATGTTTCCATCAACGCGTCAAAAATGCAAAAACAACGGAAAGAGTTGATCTCTGTTCCAAAACTCATCCTTTGACTAGGACAACAAAGAAGCTGCTTTTTAATCCAGCCTGGCGAGGAATTACAGACATTTGCTTTATTCTTCAGAAAACAGCAAGAAAATTATGGAAATTTTAAGAAATGCAAATCTTTCATTGTTTAATGATTAGATATTGATTCTGAAACTGATTTTTCTAATCAAACAGATTCTGTGGCCAATCAGAGAAAAAGCATTTATTTCAAACATTACATCGTTCTCTCGTTACAGGAATGTGCAGCTGGCAGCCATCTTGGTAGGTAACTGTCCGTTTATGTGTCAGTTTTAAAGTTGTTGACCCAAAATACGAATTAAACCAACAACCTCTCTGATTATCTCCATGGAAAATGGCGGCTCTGCTAGCGTTAGCCGCGGCTAGTGGTCTTTAACAAAACAAAGAAAATCCTCCAACCACTAAAATCTGATGCGGCTCCATTTTAGTTTATATTAAACATTTTTGCTCTTATCAAAGCTAGCAGCTAATCAGGGTCAGCTAATCGCTAACAGGGTTTAAGCTAGCAGCTACGTAACAAAGCTAGGTGCTAGTTGCTGATGAAGCAGGAAGTTGCTTTCTTCAACGGTTTTCATGTCGTGGCCTTCAGCTGATCTTGGTGCAGCGCCCCCACAGGTAAGGAGGGGAACATATGTTTCACATGTTTGCTGAAAATGAAACAATTGTTGCAGTTTTGGTTCCCAAATCGAACCAAATATTCCACACCGTGGGGTTTTTGGCTCTGAGCTCTGATTTGAGCTAATATGCTAAAGCGTCATTAGCTGAAGCTAAAGGCAGAGTCAGCGCTTACCTCCCCGTTGAAGAAGCAGAAGATGGTCGCCACCAGCAGGCCCTGCAATGAGAAAAACTCAGTAAGGGAACGTCAGGATTGAGACAGATGCATTCTGGGAGGGAGGGATTCGCTGTTTTCCTGCTGGGAGAAGCGATCAGATAACGGCTCGTCAACATCCAACTGTTTCAGATAATTCACGCCTTCCTTCCTGCTGTTCCTCCCCGGGACGCAACGCAAACAAACCTCTTAAAGAGGAAGACGCTTCATTTTCCTCTGAATTACCTTTAGAGGTTTGAATATTAGGAGCAAAACAGCAGAAAAAACAGCAAATGGCTGAAAAGAAGTTTTAATGAGAAACTTTTGACGCATTTCAACTTCCTGCTGCTGAGCAGAATCTGATTTGTCAGCAAATTTTTTCATTTGCAAAACTGATAACAAAGATGCTCATATTATGACCCGATTCTAGACTTAAATCTTCTCACATTATTAATAATCTTTTATTTTTGAATCATTACGAGTTTTTTCTCACAACTTTATTTTCATATTTTGACTTTTTCTTGTATTATTGAGACAATTTTCAATGTAAATCTTTTCCGTTTTCTCGTTACATAAAATCTTAAATCAAGACTTTAAACTCGTGATTTCTCTCATTTTATTCTGACGTTTTTCTCGTATTTATTCTCATGACTTTTTGTCGTAATATTGACTTTTTTATTGTTCTAATTAATTTTATTTCTCAGTTTTGTCCTGATTTTCCTTTGCAGGAAAAGACAGGAACAATAATAATTATGGTATTGTGGAGAGGTGACTCTTTAGTTTGGGTTTCATGGGGTCATAAATCAGAGTCTCCCGGACCGACCCGTCGGGTTTGTGCCGTCTCACCTGGTAGTGCATCAGGATGTGCATGATGTAGTCGTATATTTCGGAGGAGACGCGTCCTTCGGGTTTGTAGGGCAGCAGGACGAACTCGATGCCCAGCAGGGGAACCAGGATGAGCGTGGCTCGGACCGCCTTCATGTACAGACTGGACTCGGCCTGGTGCGTCACCTTCAGCTTGGTGATCAGAACCCGGACGATGTTCAGCAGGAAGAACAGGTTGACCTGCAGAACCGACCCAGACACAGGAACGGCAGAAACACGCTGTTAGCAAAACGCAGCTTTCTGCTTCAGGTCGACCCGAACGAGTTCAGAGTTTCATAAAGTCGTTTTAAAAACCTGGTTTTGTTGTCTGGATTTAACTCCAAACTGCATGCAATTAAAAAACATGTTAAAATATTGTGATTTATTTCTTTTACCTGCACAACAATAAATACAAGATGTAATATTTTACTTTTATTATCGTTTTCCTTTTTTATTATTAGCTTAATCCCAGGAAAGAAACAAAACTTTTCTGTTTTTGGCCAAATATGATGAATGGATTTGACTGAGTTTGTTTTTGTTTGGAGTAAAAACTTGTTAAATGTTTGTGTTTTACTTATTAGGAGATTTAAAAGGCAAACTAAAGTGTTGTACTTAAATCTTCTGCTTAAGAAAATTTCAATCTCTTCCTAAAATATTACAAAAAGACGGTCAAATGTGGGCCTCTCAAAACGACCCCAGGGGCCAGAAATGGCCCCTGCGCCGCACTTTGGACACCCTGGTTCAGATGGGATTCCTTCCTCCCTGCATCCAAATCCCAGAGGGAAACAGCAACAACACAGTCAGATGCTTTTCTCAGAAAAATAAAAAACAAAAGTTCTGAAGCAGTGAAAGAAAATCTGGATCAGGTCCAGCAGCCTGGGGGGCAGAAGGATCCATTTCACAAGACAAACACAATCAGCCCCCCGAAACACAGCCCAGGCCAGAACCAGAACCAGAACCATTGCGCAACAGAAACCCAGAGCGGATCGGCCGACTCCATCTTACCAGCAGAGCTGCGCATATGGGGCCGTGGATGATGTAGAGCAGCGACGTTTTGGAGCTGATCCAGCAGCTGCAGCGGCGAACAGAGGAAGATCAGGAGACAAGGCCATCAGCAAACACCGCGCAGCGTTTTACTCACTTATCGTTGTAGTAGTAACTCCGAGCGACGGCGTGGATGGACGCAGGAATCAGAGGAAAGCCTGGAAAATGAAATGACGCTTCAGTTGCTGCGATTCTGCAACCAGCGAGTTTCTTTACTTCAGCCGGTTTTCCAGTCAGAGGATTTGAGACGCTTTCAGCCGCAGCGTTTCGCTTTCAAACGATCAAAACTCCAGAACCGCTGAAGACCCTGAAAGGGACGTTTAGACTCCAGAACTCCGTTCCCACGGCAACAGAGCAGCGGCCTACTTAATACATTACCCAGAATGCCCTGCGCTGCTTTTGGTTAAATTACAAATTTGGGTTTTCACGATAAACAGGCTGGAGTTTGACTGAATCAATTACATCTCGAGTATTTTTACTGCGATTTACTTTTACTTCAGTGATTTTATCATGAAGTATTTTTACTCTTACTTGAGTAAAATTTATGTATTTTCTACCCACTGAATGAAAAACAAACTCGCCTGCAGCTTCTGTTAAAGTTTCACAAGTTTTTTATTGAAAGAAACTGATTTGGACACATTTTCTTTTGCCTGATTTTTTCATTTTATTTTTGTTATTTATATGATTTACTCTCATTTCGGTCCCTGAAAATCCCAAAATTTTATATTTTGCTCCGTCTAATGATGTCATTTTTAACCAGTTTCTTTCTTTCACCATTTTTTACTTTTATGTGAGATATGTGGGGACTGGTGAGTTTCGGTGGGTTGTTGCCCCACTTACCCCAGCCAAGCAGATAGTACCACATGAGGTGCTGCTTCTCGGCGAACACGGCCACCACGATGAGCGTGTGAAGGTAAATCCCTTCACACAGCATCCAGAAGTAATTACAGCCAAACAGGTAAAGGTGGATAAATTGGGACACTTTGCAGCTCATCTGCAGAAACACAAAGCAAGTAACGTCAAAATAGCTGCAGAACACAGACCAGCAGTTAGCATATTAAACGACATTAGCATGGCTAGCACAGCTAGCATAGGTACCATGTTAGCAGTTAGCTTTGTGAACAGTGTTAATCTGGGAGATTTTGACTGCAGTTCAAACCGAAACACCAGATGGATTTGAAGAAACAATGAACTTACTGGATTTCTTTGCACTAGCTCCCGGTTGTTAGCCACTGCCGTTAGCCAAATGATGGTGATGACAGAGTTCAGAACAAAAGAGAAGAAAAGGTTCTTGTGAAGCGTAATCCTCTGGCAACTCAGACTTCTGCAAGAAAAGCCAGATGTTTTCATCCACTCAGACGAGAATCGATGAATAAAAGCTGAACTGGGAGCAGGTTGATGTTAGGAACTGACTTGAAATGGAAGAAAATGGCCAGTGAGATGAAGAGAGAGACCAGGGAGAGTCCATGTCCAATGAGCGTCAGGTAGAAATGATTCATTGCAGTCTGGAAAGAAGCAGAAGAGAAATTTGGTCAAAAACTCCCCATGAGGTGCAACTTCATAAATTCAAACACTTCCTTTGTCCCTCCAACAAGCCAAGGTGCAATTTGGAGGTGTGCGCACACACTGAGGCTCATATTTACTGATTGTTTTGCAACTTGGTGAAATCTCTTTGTTGTAGCAGCTTTGTACGTTTTCACACCCGATGAAAACACAATAATGTTGTTCTGTCTGAATTCGTGACGTTTTCGGCATCATTTTGTCTCGTACCACGATTCCTTCGTTGGTGTGTTCGTTGCAGCGCGTGTAGTTGGTCCACGTCCGGTTGCTCTCAGGATGAACAAACCACTGACCGCTGTCGGTGCAAATCTTTGTCACCATTTCTGAAAGACAAAAACATTTTAAAAACTTGTTTGTCCGTTAACAGAGAAGGATTCCTTCCCACTGTCGATACATGAAACAGGAAACTGACAGAAATGTTCAGTGTTTGTTGTTTTGCTCACCAGAAGGATCGAAATCCTGGAAGTAGTCGGGGCAGTGCTGCTCCGACGTGACTCCGGCTTGAGTGTCGTCCCAGCACAGCCATCCATCCCAGGTCCGGTTACACATGGGCTCTAAAAACACACTGATGCTTTAAAGTACAATCCACCAATCAGGCAGAAAGTTATCACCTTTTGCAGCCAAAATGTTAGCAGTAGCTACGTGACAGGTGAGGATTCGTCTATGGCCTATACAAAACATTTTAGCACAAAATTAAAATTTTAATCATTTCAGCCTAATCCGAGCTTTTTTAGGACCTCTTGTCACCTCATATGTAAATAAGCCACTGCTGGCCACGCCCCCTCCATCTCAACGGTTACAATTATACAACCATACATGTTTGAAAGGCATCAGTAGAGCCTCCTGCACAACCAACAAGAATACAGCAAGTATTTTCTGGATGACCGTCAACAACTAACATTTTTTCTGGTCTGCTCCAGCAGCCATTGTACAGTTGTAAAAACACATACAGTTGCTAAGTAAGGGAAAATCTGAAGGCTACCATGTCGGCCGTTTGTGTTGTCCTTCATAATCTTCTGGTAGCACTCGAACTGCGCCGTGACAATCTTGTTCCTGGTGATCCCAAAGTCGTGGTAGACGTTGTTGGGATGCTGCTGCTGGCTTTTATTCACTTCCATGCTGGCTCTCACCAGGAACTGAAAACACAAGGTAACGAGCAAAACAAATAATCCACACAATGTCAGAGCTGGAGAGTCTGGAGCGTCAGAGCGGACAAACTCTGTTAGCCGCTAGCTACTGATGACGGAGTGCAGCTGGGAGTCGCTCTCTGGTCTGTAACACGAACCGATTTTTCACCACTCAGTGGGTTAAACAACATTTAACTGGAATGTCAAAGTTCAAAAACCCAGTGAAGATCCAACATGGAGAACTGCTGCACGATAGCCTGCATGCTAAAGTTAGCTTGATAGTTACAATAGTATATAAGCACATAGTTAAATTTAACTGAAATGGAGTCAGTCTATGTTGGCTAGTTTTCTGAGCATGTTTGAAGTTGTCAGTGTTATTCTATGTTAGTTAGCATGCTAGCATATAAGCTGGTGCTAGCTTAATCAGTAGAATTACCCTTTTAACTATTTGTTGCTTGTACACTGAGGTTGACAAACTAAATGGAGTTATTCTGTTTGTCAACATGCTAGTGATAGCCCTCATGCTAGCTAGAGACCACAAACCAGTGTTAGCTTGATAGATACAATAGCATTTGAACCATTTTGCATATGAAAGCTAAGGTTAACATACAGAATTGAGTTGATCTGTGTTAGTTATTTTTGTTTGCATAATACATATGCTAGCTAGTGCTAGTGTATGTTAGCATGGTGCCCCATTCGACCATGATACCAAACTGACATTAGCTTAATTTGGAGAATTGGTCTGTTAGCTAATTTTTGGTTACATACTGATGTTTGCATACCGAATAGTTGTTCTATGTTAGTCACCATGCTAGTGATAAAGTAATATGCTAACATGAGCTTGATAGCTACCATAGCATTTAGCTAATTTTGATATGAATGATGAAGTCAACGTAAGCCAAATGAATACAGTTATGTTAGCATAACAGATATTATCATGTTAGTTGTTTAGTCTGCTAACTAACATGATGCCCCACAAGCTAATGTTAGCGTCATAGCTAGAATTAGACTTTTAGCCAATTTTTTACTTGTTCACTGTTGTTTTGCTGAATTAATGGAGTACTTTGCTGTACGTCAGCATGCTAGCGATAGACCTCATGCTAACCTTATGCTAACTTTGGTAAATATGCCACATATGGTCCAATGTTCTGGTCAAACTAGAAAAAACTGAGCCGTCCGAGCTGATTGCGGTCATGACAAGAATGATCCCAAACAAAACCGAACTGGTTTTGGAGTGGACAAGGCAGGAAAACATCTAGATCATGTTTTGTGTTGTCTTACTGTTGTTAGGTTGCACAGAAGAATGAGTGCGACCGTCCAGCACCATCTGAAGCCGTCTAATTTCCTCTCCGCCATGTCAGGTAACGATGCTTCAACAGCTTTGGGTCTGAAACAGGAAACAGCAAACAATTGAAACCCGCTCAGAAAAGCTGCTTCATGATCTACCGAGACTAAACTTCAGTTTATGTAACTTTAGCCAGGAGGAATAAAAATATCAAAAAATAAGCAACATAAACCAACATAAACCAATGAATTTCCATGATCACAAACAACTAAAACATGTCATAATTGAAAGAACAGGCACATTCCTACAGTGTAATCTGAGGAAACTGCTGGATAATGACTGCAGGCATCGTGTAGGTCATGCAAAATAAGAAGCTCCTGCAGCAAATTGGGTTGAGAAATCAAAGGGACACCAGGGAGGAAGAAACAACAAGGGACGCTTCCTGAAAACAGCTCGTATGTTTGGCTGCTTTTAAAAAGTCACACATCATCAGCATTCAGTTGCCGAGCCTGAAACGAGGCGGGCGCTGTAAATCATGCATGTTCACGGGCTTCTACAGGCTGAGCTCTGGAGGGATGGCTGGACCAACTGGGGCCCCAAGGCTGAAACACAGCAGAGGAGCCAGAATCCAAACAGAAACATGAACTTTACAGGCTCATCTGCGTAAATTCAACTAAATACGACCAACAGCAGGAAAAAGCATCAACGTAACGTGAAGCTAATGCATAGATGCAGTCGCTACTGAGACAAACCACCAGGGACTCATAGCAAATATTCAGACATAAGCTAACAGCTAATTATAGTCAAGCTAAAAGCTACTCAGGCTAACACAGCGATTTAGAGACGAGTTAAACTCATTGAAGATTAGCTAATCAGAAACGAGCTAACAGCTTTTCAGACTCAAAACAGCTAATCAGATCAAAAATACACTAATTCAGAACCAAGTTACTAGCTAACCAATCAATCAAAGCTATACAAAGATAAACTGATATCCATTAATTGCCAAGCTAATAGCTAATCAGAGACAAGCTAA
>VMRN01000068.1:1861367-1873975 GCA_010277015.1 Poeciliopsis turrubarensis
TCTGCTGACCGGTTCTGCTGATCGGTTCTGCGGATCGGTTCTGCTGACCGGTTCTGATGATCGGTTCTGCGGATCGGTTCGACATCGATTCATTTCATAAAATCAGATCCAGTTTTCAAGTTATTTTCTCACTCAGCTCAATTTCATGTCCTGCTGGTGAAACCTGTCAGGATGAAGCCAGAGTCTCAGAGACGTTCTTCACACCTTCACTAGAAAGTCTTTCATTTTTTAAAATATGCATTTTCTCATGTTCAACTCCTCTGAAATAAGCTTTGAACATTTATTAGAATTTTGTTAAAGAGTAAAGCTACGTAAAGCAACGCTTAGCTAAAAGCTACTAAGAGACTGATTACAACTCCTAGTAAAACTAGCGATTAATTAAAGTGGCTAGCTACTTGCTAATTAGAAGCTACAAGTTACAAGCTGCTACTCATAGTGAAGCTAGCAGCTAATCAGAGTCCAGCTAATGACTAATAACAGCTGCTAAGAGACAAGCTAACCGCTGCACTGCTAAGCTAGGTGCTTGTTGCTTGTGAAGAAGGAAGTTGCTCTCAGTGTCTTAAGAGCTTTTTGTGTCGTTTCCTTCAGAGGTTCTTGGTCCAGCGCCCCCACAGGCCAGGAGGGGAACAACAGCTCAAAATAGAACAAATGTTGCAATTTTGGTCAGTTGAGTCGAGTCTCCTGGACTGTGAGGTGTGTAAACCCTCTTAAATTAATTTAAATAGTCGGCCTTACGTATGTAAATCACAGGTGTTAAATATTGTCGTTTCAGGACATTAATCTGGTGCTTTTTGTGGGACTTTTCTATCAGTCTATCAGCGTCTTCGTTGGTTCTGTAACTTGAGGCAGTTGAAGCTACTGTGCAGAAGCTGCTAACATGCTAACTGGCCACATAAATTAGCAGCTAGTTCTACATTTAAATTCGTTAGACTCAGTTTTTCAGTCTTAAATTTCATTGAGCGTTGCATTAAAAACGTCTTAAATCATCGTCAGTTTGACCTGCTGAAACCTCTGGTGAGTTCAGGGAACAATGTTTGTTGTGTTTGTTACAGAGGGCAGAAAGTTCAATAGTGGAATAAAACATCCTGGTTTTATTCCACGATGTCATACTTTTTATTCCCTCGCCGCTGCTGAAAGCTGAAAGTCTGACCTCCACTGAAGAACAACATCTCCATCACTGATCAGCGAGAGCCGCGTGGGCTGTGGGTGGCCCGTTTCATCTGGAGAGTTTCATCTGGGTGGTTAGTCGTGTACACAGGAGATGACATCACCCATTACAGCTGCTCGCATGCACAGCATTGTCCAAGGTCTGAACAACATCTGCCGTCTTCTCACCTGCTGCCAGATCCCCATCGTTGAGGATGATCCTGTCCAGCTAGCAGCTGCAGAGAGCTAGCAGCTGCAGAGAGCTAGCAGCTGCAGAGAGCTAGCAGCTGCAGAGAGCTAGCAGCTGCAGAGAGCTAGCAGGCTATAGTTTTTACAGTGCAGCCATCACTCAGCTGGTAAATTACCAACAGCTGACTACGGGCTCTGCTGGAGCAGACAGCCTGACTAACTGACCAGTTTCAGGAGAGAGCAGATTCTGCATTTATCAGGCATTTAGTCTGAATTTCTGCTTCAGTTTAGGCATCAAAATCTAAATAAAATCAGCAACAGAAGGAAAAACGATGGAATCACTTGTAGCTAAAATGTTTCATTTGCTAAACTGAGCTTCAGACGCTGCAGCGACTCATTTTGTTTTTCACAAACCAACAGTGGAAAAGTGTTTCTGTTGCCTGGAGGAAGGAAGACGTTCCTGAGCTTCCTGTTCTTCTGCTCCGGCCTGTAAACACGGATCCACTGGAACCGGTTCTGATCGCGTCGGTCCTCTGAGAGCTCATTTCCCATAACATAAGATCACATTCCTTCAGTTAAATGTTGTAAACTGTAGAGCAGCATCGCAGTGGACTGAGCCAGTCGAGGGCATGGGAGACGACCGACAGGCCAGCGACCGACGGCTGGGAAGCAGAAACTGGAAAAATACGGTCATTCTGTGGGAAAACGCCACAAGAACCCGGTTCTTATCGGACCAGCAGAGGCCGGCGACGCGTTCCAGAAAACAGAAAGAGACCAAAGCATTCATGTCATCAAACCCGCAACCTGCACAGTGACAGAGGCCCGGAGAGGATCCGTTCACTGACCCGACCCGTTTACCGACCCGTTTACCAGCAGAACATTTCTATTGCTCTCAACCTTTTGGCAGAAATTTGCCATGTTTTCTTTTCTTCCTCAATAGCCTCCAACACGTCTGAGGTTTTTATCATGTTTGCTGTACTAACAGAAAATCATCGAGTTTCATTTCCAGTAATCAGAAAAGGATTTTGGTCACTTTGATTAAAACGTTTGTGACATTTAGCCGAGTTTAATAAAAAAAATTAATAAAAGCTGATTTTGGGGCAGCAAAGTTGGTTTCAGTGAAAGTTTCTCCAAATTTTTCCCCTGATTCTAAATTCTCCTTCTGCAGCTACTGGATAAATGTGCATCATCTTTGAATTGTGGCCAGGCGGCCGCACAAAATCAGCCCGAGGGCCACAAATGGCCCCTGTGCCGCACTTTGGACAACGCTGCTCCTGATGCTCACTTGGTCCCTGAAGCCGCAGAGACAGACAGACGGCCGGAGGAAGAATCAGGAATCAGAGAGAGATATGAATATTGGAAGCTGCTGTCACTGTGAATTTGGTCCGGTGGCCACGTTCCGGGTCAGAACCGCCCCGATCCGCTTTCACTCCAAGTCGAGATTAAACACGGTGATCCTGCAGAACTTCACGTTCTGCAACGTGAATTTATCGTTTTCCAGCACCAAACTTTATAAATTCAGGTTTTAGGACAAGATGTCTGCAGTTTAAATGTTCGTTCTGATTAAAAACCTCAAATTTTAAAATTAGTTTAAACTTGGAGCGAAAATAAAGGCTTTGGGCTAAAAATTAGCTGCACTGACTGAAAACACTAACCATAAACATCGGTTCCCTAAACGCTACACAACAACAAGCTACTTAGCATGAGCTAATGCTAAAGTGGAACTGCTACATAAACAGACTTCATCTACTTCAAAATAAGAGCATGGATATAAACTCTAACTATTTCAAGAATTTTCCCAAACATGTATTTAAGGGAAGCTAACTGTGCTAAACGTTTCCAAAGTTAGCATAAGCGCTATATGAAACGTTTGTGGTGCTAACATCTCATAGCTGTTAGCATGTTAGCACAGTAGCCGCTCCTCTTTCCGGGCTCAGAGACGCTGGTGAAGGTTTGCGTTTCCTCCAGAGAAAGTCCAGTCGGCTTGTTGAAGCCTCCTGCTGTCTCCTCCCGGCTACTGGCAGTCCCAGAGAAAATACAAAACCACAAGGCAACTGGTGGAGGTCAAAGGTGCTCAGAGTTATGACTAGCAGAGGAATATTGTTTCCAGCTGGATGGGTAAATTAGGCTGAACTCTTTGGATTAAAGCAAACAAGATTTCCTGACTCATCCGTCCTGCAGGCAGATTTCAAGTGGACCTCAGAGATTCTCAGCGGCTCCCGGCGTTTCACACAAACACTCTGACAGATGAGGGAAAACATGATCGATTAGCAAGATAACTATTTAGTTAGCAAGCTAAACATTTAGCTCCAAACTAAATACTTAGTTAGCAAGCTGAAAGAGCTATAAAGCTAGCAAGTGAAATATTTAGTTTGTACATACTGAGCTAAATATTTAACATCGTGCAACATAATTATGTAGCTAATTCAGAGCTAAACATTTAGCTAAATATACAGCTACAAATATTTAGCTAAAGTCTAGCTAAATATTTAGTTAGCTCTGATCTAGATGATCATTTCATTTGTAAACAAAACATTTAGCTTCAATCTAAACGTTTAGTCTGGAGTTAAAGTTTAATTTAAATATCAGATTTAAATCTGGAACTCAGAGATAATCCAGATTATCAAGCTGCGGTTTGAGGTTTTGACTGGAGAACAGGACGGTGGTCCTGAGGTCACAGCAGGGTCTTCCCAGAAAGATGACCCTCTGCTCTGCGCAAAGGAAAACATGGCACAAATACTCAGTTAAAAATATCCAGGATGAAAATAAAACCGATTCTGCAGTTGCAGAGCGGATTCAGCAGTTCGAACCGGTGGAGAAAATCCAGATCAGCTCTGAAATATTCCAACATGGCTCCATTTTCACTCCTTCCAAACTCTTTCAGCAGCTGAACCCGGTCAGCGGCGGTCGCCCCAATCCCTCCGGATAATGAGGCGCCGAAAATAACCAGACAAACCGGCCGACAGGAAGCCCGACATCCGACTGAGAGCCTGAGACACTGCAAAAACTAAATCGTAGAAATTACACCGGCTAATCAAAGCTTTGATGTCGGAGGTCAGAGGGGAGGATCTGTTTCACCAGGTTCAGGTATCTGTTTACGAAATTTTACCTTAGCCGCTAACAGGTTAATTTTGCTAGCAGGGAAGCTAATTTGTCATTTAGCGCTTTAGCTAATTATAAAAACATTACTTCCAGTGGTGGGCACGTTTAACTGATTTTCACTGAAATGTGGGGAAAAAAAGTGTAAAACACTCCAGCCTTTAGTCCGTGCAGCATTTCTCCATTAATGGTTTATTCATTTATTCCTTATTAATATTCTGAAGTGGGAATATTTTCTCTCATCTTCTCAAACAGAAACGGGTTCAGATCTGCTGAGCACAAACCAGACGAGGTTTAATCACGAGGCCATCGATTAACTCAACAGGTGAAGATTCGTTTACTGTCAGTTCACTGATGAATTATTGATTCCAACAAAGAGAAAGAAATACGAAAACAGAAAAAACAGGAACAACGAAGACAAACAGGCCGGTTATAAATCACATCGATGAAACGACGTCTGGAAAACACAATAATCTGCCTTCAGTTCTGAGTTTCAGTCGAAAAAAAGAAAATTTATCATTTCTGGGTTTAAAGAACCAGCTACGGAGTCACTTTGGTGGAAAAACTCAAACGTTACGCAATGAAACTTTAAAAAGAAACAAAGTTAATCACTGATATTTGACAGGATTTTTTAAAACAGTGACAGAAAGATCTGAAGAAAATCGTCATTTTGACGGATTGCAATTCACACCTCCGACCACTTGGCGGAGACATTTTCAACTTTACACCGAGAGAAACTCGCAGAGGAAACAAATCAATTTCATTATCAGGCCTGAAATCTGGGAGTAGTGATGAACTTTGACCTGAACCTTCAGAACCACATAGAGACGGTTACAAAGTCGGCCTTTTATCACCTGAAGAACATTTCCAGGATTAAAGGAAGATCTGCTACAGTGTGATGGGATTCTTTTTGTCAAAATAATGAACCTCCAACATTCAAAAATTCATTATTTTGGAAATTTTAAGTTTTTTCTTTTTAAAATTTGTTGATTTCTTTCATGTACCACAGTCAGGTTTTACTCTCAGATCTGTAACAGAGATGATTGGAGAATGACTGAGGAAGAATTTGGAAACTTTAGCAGCGTTTTCTCTGCTTAAATGATGTTTATTAGCAGTTTAAGAAATCCACATCTGGTTTTAAACATTATTTAAAAATGAGAATTAAAATAACAGCATTTTTGTCATTTACTGAAAAAAGCAAAAATAAAGCTTAAATGTAAAACCTAAGGTGCTGCACTGCAAAAACACAAAATTGTAGAGTATTTTTGGTCTAGTTTCTAGTGCAAATCTCTTAGTACATTTGAAATAAGACAAGACAAACTTACAACAAACTTCATCAAGAAATTCTTTTAATCTATTTAAAATAAAAAGTTTGAATTTCACTGGCAGATTATTTCACTTATTATTCACTGATTATTTTGTGTAACATGGAAAAACAAAAACTTTTCCCATCAATGTTAAGGAATTACTGACTTAAATCAAGCTGTTTTTACAGTGTCTTAAAGGCAAACACTGGAGCATTTTCTGAATTCATACAGAACTGAATTATTTTCATTCTTCTCCAGATCTGGGATATAATAAAAGAAAATTCAGGAGTTTTTAAGAACTCTGGAGCTTAAAAAACATTAGAGAAAATAATTAAACCTGGAAAGCTGGCAGCTAGCAGCTAGCAGCTGGCAGCTAGCAGCTAGCATTGCTCCGACTGAGCCTCGATCAAAACTTTCCCACTGGAATCAAATGTTAATGCGTGTTTTAAAAGTAATTTGAATATTTGATAAAAAACTGATTATCTGCAGCCGTTCTGCAGCTTCATGAGCTTCACAGTAATAATAATAATAATAATAATAATAATAATAATAATAATTTCACAGCAGGTCAAGCTAGCTGGCCGTCAGCGAACGTCAGACTGAAAACGCTGCAACATAAACATTCAGGTTTCCTGTTAAAATTCCCCAAAGACGGTAAAAACACTCAGACTGTTTGAAGATAAAAACTAAATTATCTTCAAAGTGTTTCCTGAACCCAGAACCAGGACGACGTCCACCACATCAGAACCAGAACCAGAACCGGGTTGGCGGGAACCAGCCTTCATTCTTTATTATGCATGAGAGAAATAAAACATTTCAAAAGGTTTCACATCCATGAAACTGAATCCAGAGCCGACCGCAAGAAGACGACACCATGAGGTCAGAACAGCATGCAGCACAAACACAAAATGGAAAATATTTCAGCTTTAAAGAAAACCAGAAACTAAAGGCACATTTAGGACTTTTTTTTTCTTTTTAGAAAAATATATAATTTAAAATTGTGACTTCACTGTTTAGCTAAAGAGTTGATTAGACCTTCCCATGTACTTCTATTCACCTTTAAGTGATTATTATTATTAGTACTTTAGCATAAATGCTAATGCTAACTTTCTGATTTCAGTCGGCCATTTAGATTCTCTGATTTCCTCACAACAGCTGCTGAAGGCGCCGCACTCTTTGTTCTTAGAAACCTTTCAGTTTTCTAAGAACTATCTTAGAAAACTATCATAGCTATCATAGCTATGCTAGCTAGCATAGCTGTGATAGCTAAGATATCTTGATAAATTGACTGGCAGCCAATTGAAAATATGAGAATAGGAAGTAACTATAAATTATTTTAATAATTTTATAATAATTATTGACAATAAATATTAAATATAATACAAAAAATGTAATTATAAATGTCCAATAATTTTTTTTCCTATTTTTATTCCTGCATTTTTGGGTAGATTTGATAAAAGTGTTCATATCCTTTATGTACATTTAAATTGCAGTTATTTGATTTTATTAAACAGTGAAGCATCAGTGTTTCTGAGGGACAGCAAATAACTTTCACAAAGACCTAAAATGAATTTTAGAATAAAACATTACTATGTTGTTTATGTTTTCCTGCTGTAAAGCACTTTGAACTGCTGAAATGTGCTGCACAAATCAACTTCATTTATTAACTGAAAAACCAAAGATTCCCCCGAAAAGTATTTATGAAACATATTTTGATATTCAGACACCAAATATGCTTTAAAACCCGTCAATAAAACCGTCTTAGCTCAACCGCAGAAGCTGACAGTTTCTTTTATCTCAGCTTCCAGCCAATCGGTGCCAAGGAAAGGAAATGGAGCTTCCTGATTGGCTGCTTTCCAAACAGGTTTTCTTTGCAGTTCAACATTTTCTCTTAAAAACTGCAACCCGTCGGGTTTTCTGCGAATCATTTGTAGAATCCTGAACTGTTGTTGCTGATCTTTAGCGTGTCGTTTTCCACCTTTCTGAGAATCTGATGTTTCATAAAAGATCAAAGGATCAAATAAACCGTGTTTCAAAACAAACATGGATCTAACAAATACAAAACACTGTTTTTTACAAGGAAGTTCTCAGCAGCAGCCATGTTTAAATGTCGCTGAATTTCTGTGGTTGCTATGGTTACAGCGTTTTTTTCCCCTGCTCCATCAGATTCAGTCTGTTGTTTTTAATCACAACATAAACTGTCCTCGGATTATTTAACCGAAATTAATAAATGATCAAATAAACCAAAAGATCAGATGATAAAACGACGAAGCAGCTTGATAATTATTATTATTATTAATCAGCAGTTTTCACATCTCACCAGTTTATTTGCACCAGTTTTATTAAAATCCACTTTTCAAAACAGCAAAGGCGAATTAATCCGGATTATTTCAGGAAAGTGAAGCTTCACTGAGAAAAATCGAAACAACGGATCTGAGAAAACAAACAACGGTTTTATCACCTGCAGAACATCAAAGATGGCAGATATTTAGGAAACATGGCCGCCGCCGTCAGGCCCTCATGGACCAGCCGCTGTGTCAACACTGGATATAAAACCTCAGCCACGCTCCAGGGTTAAAGGTCACGCATTATAAAAATCCAGGAAGCTCCAGATTATCGCCATTTAAAACTAAGAGCAATAATCTGGATTATTTAGTTTCATATTTTTATGTTCATTTAGAAACAACTAAACTACTAAAAATGTAAACAATATTTAGCTTTTGACTAAATATTTCAGGTCAATTTTTGCTAAATTTCTGTCTGGATTTTAAAATTCAGCCAAAATATTTATAAATTAAAACATTTCAATATTTAACTCCAGACTAAACTTTCAGCTTTTTAACCATTTTAGTTCGGATCATTTCTGTTGGGTTTTTACTCCTCATCTTTGACCTGTTTGGTTCTGGACCAGAACCGGACCGCAGGTCCAGTTCAACCAGAACCTCCACCACAACATCATCTTCATCATCTTCATCATCTGCTCCTCTTCATCACCCCGCCAGCAGGTTCGGCTCTGGATGGTTATGTAACTAACCGGACCGAGCGCGAGGTTCTGGACGGGTTCGGCGGTTCCGCTGACTCAGCACCAGCAGACAATCAATGGAAGGTTTCAGAAAATCCGCGGATTTCCCCCTGACTGCAGAACCAGAACCAGGACGGATCCAGGTCCAGGATAACAGCCCGAACCTTTTCCTGTTCGCATCAGCAGAACTGGAGGTCCAAACGGGCTGGTACCGCCAGCAGGGGATCAAACCCCAACACGCTCCAGCTTCCTTACCGGACACGGAGATCCAGCAGCGGGTTCGGATACGATCACGCTCCTGCGGTCCGGTTCGGTCCGGTCCGGTTCGGTTCGGCTCGGGTCTGCGGTGGCTCTGCGCGCAGCTCCGGCGGCTTGAGCTTGACGTTGGAAGTCAGCCCACTGCTTCCTGTTACATCACCGTGGAGTGGAGTGGAGTGGAGTGGAGAGCCCACAGCTGAGTGGACTCCCCCCTCCCCCTCCGCGCCCACTCCCACGCTGCCGCGCGGAGGGGGCGGGGCGGTTCTGACCCGCAATAATTGCGGTTCCTCTCATAATGTGCGCAAATCTGTTTCCATTAAATCATCAACTGGGTCAAAACCAAACAATACGTCATAAAATGGAAGCTGCGCAGTGGAAATGCGCAACGTGAAAATGCACAAAGTGAAATGACGCAAATAATGGAAAGGTGAAAATAAAAAATCCCAAAAAACTCAGGTTGTTTCCCCGCCATATAAAAATGGATGCCTTTCTATCTGTCACATGATCAACACCCGGATGTTACTCCTGGCCGAAACCACGAACAACGCGACCGGAAGTAGTCTTCTTCTTCCTGGTTTGCAGTTTTCTTTGCTGATTCACAGCAGATCCATCCTTTGCTGCAAACATCCAGTAAAATGTTTATTTTCTTATTTATAAAATGAATTTAATTATTTAGTTTCTAAAACTGAACATCTGAAGGTTTGATGCAACATCTGCAGAATGGAACAGATTTCTACCCGATTTATCATCAAAATAATCAATTTAAAATAATCATTAGAAGCAGCCCTAATATCTGATACATATATCTATTTATTGATCAATTGTTCTGCAGGTTTTCTATGTATTTAATGGATTTTTCATTCATTGTAAATCAGTTTTATTTCCTCACTTTAATATTTCATAATCAATCCACAAAAACTGTAGGAAAAAAGAGAAACGATTTAGTGAAGATGGGAGCGAGATAAATATTAAACAAGACCTTGAAGTAAATCTTTTTATTGCAAATCCAGTTTCTAAAGTATTTTACGCTGCAGATGGTTGAAACAGCAGCATCCAGATGTTTCCTGCATTCGATGGAAATGATAGGAACAGATGCTGATTTTTACTCCATAAAGTGATTAATAAAAAATTTTATTAATTGTTTCATGTCTCATTATTGGACACAAAGAGAAAAATGATCCTGCAGAAACTGAGAAACAAAATGTTTTATGAGGAAGAAGAGAAATTAATTTTTATTTTGTTGAATATTTTCCAGGTTCTGAATGCAACATTTAATGCACCGGCGCCCCCTGGTGTTCAGTCTGCTGCGGTGACGGATAATAATGACTAAAAACACATTTTCTGGGGTTCGTTTAATCAATGAATGAATCCATTTACAATGATCAATAACTGCAGACAAACAGCTGATATTGAGAGACCGAAATATGAAGCAAAGGAAAATATTTCAACAAATAAAAGAACAAAATCTGCAGCTTTAAAGCTTCGCATCAACAAAGCAAACCGCAAAAACTCAAACAAACTGAATTCATGCAAAATGGAATATTTTCCTATGCAGACTCAATATTCATCAGCATAAATGTGCAAAAAATGTTTTCTGTAGGAGTTTTACAGATTGTTACAACTTTGTGGTGAATCGTTTCAGCTTTTTCTCCAAAATACAGCAGAATATTTTTGCAACGCTGAAATGTTTTCACAATTTAGAACTCAGATACCCATAAATAAAACTTCAGCAGTTTTAAATCTCTTTATGTTACTGAATGTTTTAATAGAAATTTTAATATTATTGCAGATAAAAACGAGAACAGTCAGATCTTTGCATGAGCAGAGTTTAAATATTTCCACTGTAATGACATCCTGGGTCTTTATTTAACTCATTCAAAACTTATTTTACTTTATAACTTTAGAATTTTCAGAGCCGAAACTGAAAACTCTAGAAATAAAAAAAGAAACATTTGGGGTGAAAATGAAGAATCGCTGCTGATGAAAACAGAAACACGAAGCCAGAGGAAGTTCAAAGTTCAAAATAATCTCCGCGTTTCTTTGAGTTTCTTCTATTTTGCTCCTGTGCTAAAGTTTTAAACCGCCTCCTGTTTCCTGCTCTGCATCTGAGGAACGACTCAAGACTTTTGCACAGAATTGTCCATCATCATGAATAAACAGTTCACGAATAAAAAAAGAGATTTTCTGAAGAAAAAAGGCTGGAAGGTATAATACAGAGATAAATACATGTGAGGATGAGGCGCGGCGTCCCGCAGGGCGCGGTGTTCAGTTCCCGCGGTTCACGATGCTGTCGATGTTTTTCTTCCTGATCCGGATCAACCCCCTCCTGTCGCCTGAAACAGAACCGTGAGGATGAGGAGCGGCGGCGGCGGCACCGTGCTTCGTCTCTGTGCGTCTGGAGTCTTTACCCTTCTGGCCTCTGATGCATTTGTGGTAGCAATGTTTGCGGAGCAGGAAGTTGTTCTGGTTGCCGCCGCAGCCGCTGTAGGAGAACGACTGGCAGCGCCTGGTTTCCGGGTTGAAGGCGAAGCGCTTGGAGGCGCCGCTGCAGCTGCCGCGGTCGATGGGGCTGAAGCAGATCTCTGAGGCGCTGAAGTCTGGCAGACAGGCGACAGTCAGAGAAACAGCGCCTCCACTGGCGGCAGCAGGCCGGTGCAGCCGCGTGTTACACGTTATAAAATTAGCTTCAAGCTAAAACGCTCTTAGCTTAGTAAATAAATATCTAGTTTGGTTCTAAATATTTAGTTTAAAGCAAAGATTGTAGTTTGCAGCTAAATATCTATCTGTGTTTTGTTGCATGAAAATCCTCCCAAGATGGCCGCTGCCTCTGGTTGTTTCTTTCGGCTGAACTGAGAATAAACTTTGTGCTTCTTTATTGACAGTACAGACTTCCTGATCTGTTTTAACGCCATCAGGATGTTTTTTATTTACATGTCAGTGACTTTTAAACGCATGGCGGCCATTTTGGAATTTGAGGTCGACTTGGTGAGAAAAATAACTCCTGATCTCAGAGCAGCGTCTCAAAGTCAAACGAGGAAATATCCAGGGAGCATAAACATATACATATATCTGGGGATATACGGGCCTCTCTAGAGCCACTTTGATTATTGTCTTAATAATCAATCTCACAAGCTGCTCTCATTGGACAATCATGTGCAGAAGTTCAGAGGATTTATTTTGGTATCAAGTAACTTTAACTCTCATCTCAGGCAGTTTCTACCTGCAGCTCAAGTTCTGGCTGTTCATCTTTCCTCCTGCGTCTCTTTGTTCCCTGGCTGGTTGATCTTCCTTCCACTCAACTATAAATCTCAGCTCCTGTTGTCTGCACTGACAGCTCTGTAGTGGTAAAATAAATCTGCTCTGCTCTTTGGGATGAAGAGTTTTTATATATTTTATCACCACTGCATTGACTGTATTTCTGCACAGGATTATCTATGGCCTTTCTGGGCAGCTGCCTGTTCTCTGCTGCTGGTTTTTAAGATTTTAATTCCTTCAATGCTCTGTTTCTATCTCTATTACATCGATCTATCGATCTATCTATCTGTCTGTCTGTCTGTCTGTCTGTCTGTCTGTCTGTCTGTCTGTCT
>VMRN01000068.1:1873985-1920427 GCA_010277015.1 Poeciliopsis turrubarensis
GTCTGTCTGTCTGTCTGTCTGTCTGTCTGTCTGTCTGTCTGTCTGTCGTTTTATCTAAAACTGTTCCTCTGTGTCGCCACAAGGTGTCACTGTGACGCCTCTGGTTCTGACACTTCGTCCTGTTTATGTTTCAAACTTTGTGGTGTGAAATTTAAAGCTTACAGACCTGAAATACTATTTCACAATAATTTTGTTGTTGAGTAAAATATTGGAAATAAACCAGAAAACTGGTCTTCTGGCCAGAATCGGGTTTGTTGCCGAGTTTCATCATCAGAGCCTGAAGGGCTTAAAAGATAGTTTGTCTGTTTTTAACTTCTTCATTCATCACTGCGGATGAATGAAGTGTCAGTACCATGCTGACTGACACTGACTTACTACACATGAAAACATTCATGTTTTAGCGACGTTTAGCTAAAATGCTAAGGCTAAAACTCTTATTTTGCGTTGAATTTGATTGAAAGTCCTTTAAATATTGTTTAGTTTTGATCCGGTTTGCAGCTTTTCATTGATTCTCTCTGATTATTTGCATTCAGGGTTCATTGTGTTTTACAGTGGGTCACTGCAAACTGCCTGGCAGATGAACCAGGACCTGAAACCGTGGAAACCGGATCCACCTCAATCTTTTCCTCACTATTTTTCTCTGACAACTGACTTTGCTGAGCAGTAACTCTCTCTCTGAGTTAAAGGAGTCGGTTTCCTCTGCGCTCTGCAGCCGCGACACCAAGCAGCCAGGAAATGTGAAATATGATCCCTCCTTACACTGATGCACTCTGGTTCTGACCTTTGACCCCCAGGCCAACCAGCTGAATCCAGCTAACAGGGAGATGTTCTGGTTTAATGGACGCCAGCTGTCCTCCCCTGTGTGTTTGGTCGGGTTCTGGGTTTGGTTCTGCATGTGGGTCAACATGTCATGCAGAAACATCGATAGTTGCACCAACACTTGTTTCAGGAAAATGGGGCCAATCAGGGAACGTTCTGAAACTTTGGCTGAAGGTTTTCCAGATGTTAACGTCATAAACGCTCCAGTTGTTTCCACCCATTTAAAATCTGTTTTACATCTCGGTTCTGCTGAAACGACTTTATCCGACTAACAGGAACCTGGATCCTGCTGACATTCTGTCTTTGTCATTATTTCCTCCAACAGAGAGTTTCCATTTCATTACTGAGGTTTTTCATTCACTGAAGTCCAACAGGCTTTTGTTGTGATTTACCAACATGCTAATGTTACTGTTAGCATAGCGCTGTTGTTGGCATTATGCTAATAATATTGCTAACATAATGGGAATATTATTGCTGCCATTATTCCAAAAATATTCTATATTAGGGTTGCCATCATGCTAATGTTGCTGTTAGCATTCATGCTAATGTTGAGGTTAGCAT
The DNA here is from genome assembly GCA_010277015.1 of Poeciliopsis turrubarensis. NCBI lineage: Eukaryota > Metazoa > Chordata > Actinopteri > Cyprinodontiformes > Poeciliidae > Poeciliopsis > Poeciliopsis turrubarensis. Next base: position 1,875,366 of record VMRN01000068.1, read on the forward strand.
CATGCTAACATTAGCGTTAACTTTCTTCACTTTGGTCTGCTGTTGCTGGTAAGAATCTCAGCTGCTGCTGACGTCCAGGAGCTTCAGAATTTGAAAATTTTATGTTCAAATTTACGTTAAAATTCTAAATGAAATAATTTCACTTCTGGTAAAAAGGAATTTCTGAGAAAAAGTGCTTTTGTTTTGAAGGGTTTTAGTAATGTGATTTAGTTAGACACAGAATGTCCCCGGTTGATGAATCAAACGCACCATTACAGGAAAGTATGAATATGAATTATTGACTTTAAAAAGCTAAATTATCTGCAGGTTTCAGAGTTTAAACCCAGCAGCAGAATTAGACTTTAGCATTAGCTGCTTGTTCCCATCCCAACCCTGAACGGTGAAATAATTACAACATGAAGAGTTTTAACACATTAAATATGAAATATTATGACTGTGCTAAGGAAACAGTTTTTACCTGTTTGTGAGTCGGAGGCGTTGAGCTGCACCTGCGGCTCGCTCACAGTCAGCTCCTCTGCAAAACAAACAGTCATTAAAGCTTCTTCTTCTCTCCACTGAAACATTTATAAGCAACAGGAAGACAACCTGTTTTCACCTTCATGTTCAGCAGACGGGTTTGATTTCTTTACAAAAACAACAAAACACTGGAAGATTTATTTTCCCCAAAGTTAAAAGTGTAAATTAGCTCCTAAAACCTGCAGTGTTGGAAATATATTTACAGAAACTTCAGATTTAAACTCAGGGACGTTTTAACTCCATCGGACGCCTCACTAAAATGCAAATGATTATTTGCCTCCTTAAAATGCAGGTCTGGGCCGATTTCGCTGAAACGTTTCCTCAGGAGGCCGGCGTTAAAAACGGAGCTGAAGGAGATTTATGGGAACAGGAGGAGAGTTTCAGGGCTGGAGAAAACGTTTAAATCGGCTCTGAAATATCATCTGCTGCCAGCAGGAACACAGAGATACAGAGTTACATCATAAAACGCTGAGATTTCATTTCACCTCCATGGATTTAATAAGTCTGGATCCTTTTTAAAGTTCAGTGGCGGCGTTAGTCCACAAAGCTTTGCTCCACAAATTACAATTTGTCCGTTTGTTTCAGTCCGTTTGTTTTTCACTTGGAGGGTCAGAAATAAATAAAGCTACACCTGCTGAGACCAGAACTAAAACAATTTGAACGATTTGAAAGCGCAGAAGCTTGCAGTGGCACGACATCATCATCTGGGAAGTGGAGGAAAAACTTCCGCTAATTTACAAATATGCTCATTTTAATCTATGTAATATATATGTTCTCTTTCTAAATGAGGAATTAGCATTTCTTGCTAACTTTGAAACAATTTAGCACATATTTTTTCCTTCCACTCAACTTCCTGTGGATTTGTTACACTCTTATATTCTTAAGCACATAATATTCTAAATAATGTGTTAATAATTTGGCGTTTCTGCTAACTTTGACAACGTTCAGCACACACTTTGTCCTTCCACTTAACTTTCTATGAACATGGATCAACTTTTGTCCAATATTCTAATTACTTTAGGCACAAATTGTTTGGAATATTTCACTGTGTGTCATGAATTTATATGCTGTATAATTCTAACATGAGTAAGTTTGCATTTTTATTCATTTTTACTATTTTTACTCATTTTTTAAAAAACGAGTCAGCAGTAGAGACCAGGTATAATTTATCTGTAAGTAAATATGATGTAATAAAAACCTGCTGCGGTGTTCGGGTCGGCGGTTTTCCTCACATGGGCGTCTGTCACAGCCGTCGGTTCGTCTGTAAAACCAAAACAAGAAGCAAAAAGCAAAGGAAACTATTTTCATCATCAACGTTTTTCATGTTTGAGGCTAATTGATTTTTCTACGCATCGCGGACTGAAATAGTCGCTTCTTCTCTCATTTCCTGACAATCTCAGCTCCAAACTCCTTCTGCCTGCGAGCTGAGCGTCATGGAGTCGGTCAGTTAAAACCATTTAAATCAAAGTGAAAAGTGATTTCATGCTCAGCTGAAAATTCATCACAAAGTTAATTATCTGAGGTTGAGCTGTTTTGATTACGCCGCTGCTCTGAAAGGCTGTCGATGCTTCGAGGTAAAGGACAGAAACAATTTACATTCTGCAGCTGCGGATCACAAACCGATGCTTTGACTAGGACGCCGCGATGCTGACCTGGGCTGAGGCATCTCTGCTGGCAGTCGGCCATGCTCCTGAAGTTGTTGGCGTTGCCGAAGCAGCCGCCGTAGTAGAAATGTCTGCACTGCTGAGTCTGGCTGTCGAAGAAGAAGCGCTTCACCAAACCGCGGCAGGGGCCCGGGGCCTCCGGCAGGTGGCACGGGTTCTTATCGTCTGACAGAAACACAACAGAGACGTTAAGTTAGTTGTGCCCACCTCTTAAAATGGTTGAGTTTAGCACTTTAGCATTAGCTTCTGCTAACTGCCATGCTGGAATAGAGTTTAGTGTTTATATCACGAGATCTTTTGTTTAGCTCGTTGAAAACAGAACAGCTAATGTTTTAGTTAGCGGTTCCTTCTACTCACAATGTTTGAAGTTAGCATTTTAGCATTAGCTGTTGGTTTAGCATTAGCAGAGGTAATGTGTGTGATTAGTGTTTTAGGATGAGCACAGTAACGTTTTGCCTCTCACATTGTTTCCCAAAGTGTTTACAGAAAGAAACTGTCAGAGGAAACCTTTCAGGAACAACAGAGATGTTGATGAATTTTATGTAAATATCTTGTTGGACCGCAGTAGGTCTGTTGTTTTAAGCTCTGCTCTGGACCGCAGAGACATATTCATCAATCAAGAAGAAGAATTCACCTTCTGCCAAACACATCTGCACGCCTTCTGTCTGCTGATCTGTTTAACCGCCATTGAAACGCTGTGGCTGTAAAATCAAAATGCATTTCATGAGGTGACTTTGGCTCAAAGCTCCGGGCAAACAGATGTGTGAGAAGACTGCGGCACTGTGCTGTTCCTCCAGAGCAACGCGCTGATGAATAATTCACAACATGTTATTATCTGTTTAAGCTGTGGAGGAATCATCTGTCAGCTTGGCGCTAACGCTGCGCTGAGACGACAGCAGGTAGCGGCTCAGCAGACAAAACCTGACAGCCAATCAGCGCGGAGGAATCCAGATTACAGAAAACAATCCGTTTCATCTGAAAACTGCGATTGTTTTGATCTGCAGCAAAAGGAGGACGACTGAAGCTCTTCACCTGCTGCTTCACGTCATTTACTCCTGACAGGATTTTATTTACATCTGACAACAAACAATAAATGAAGTTTTGGTGTGAGGCGAACAGCGGCCACTAGGGGGCGACATGTGTACAATAATAAACCATTTCTCTCATTTTCTTGATTTTTTTCCATAAATTTCACCTGAAAGCCAAATATCCTGAACTTTGTCTCAGTATTTGGGCTGTAGAAAAATAAACTTCACGTACAGAAAACAAATATAAAGATTTTGCCATAAAAATTACATTAAAAGTGAGAATATTTCTCTTATTTTTAGGTAAAAGTGTTCACTCCATTCTCTGCACTTTGTGAAGCGAAAATCTGGTTTGTTCTTGTTGTTTTATCAAGTCGAAGGTTTGGTGAGTTTTATGTGGTTGCCTAGCAACAACTTCGGATACATTTCCCTGTTTTTCTTTCTCTTTCTGACTTTTCAGAAGTTAATCTGTAACTTTTGGACTGATGGAAACCTAGAAACTGTTCATGTCCAGATTTACAGCCTCTTTCTTCTTCTGCTGCTGAATTACGGCGCATCAACTTCGTAATTCAGGGCAAATAGGGACGAAAAAGTCAGATAAAATGCGACACTTTGACAAAGATCACATCCGGCTGAGTTGATGAAAAGGTGGGAACCGTTCACACTTTGGGTCAGAAATTCTATTTTATTTACATTTTCTCTTTGTAAAATGGATCCTGGTTTGTTTAAATGGTTTGGTTTAATCACTCGACTCTTTCAGAATTGCTAAAGTTCAAATTAAAAACTATTTTTAAGTTTTTTGGGAACTGGATAAAAATGTGGTCCAGGTGGTTTGAAGGTGCTGAAGTTATTTTGTTTCCTCTGTTGTTTCGTTTCTAGCAGTTTAGTCTGGACTTTTGCAGCTCTGACTTTCTGTGCTGCACTTTTATTACAATGTATGTTAATAATTTAGAGCTCAAAGCGAAGCTGACATGCAGAAACACTTTGGTTGTGTCAGAGCTGAACTGATTTCACCAACTGAGTGCAGAAAATCCAGCAAACGTCTGGATCCATTTGGATTAATTCACTCATAAATACGACTAAAGATTCTCTCGTTTCTTTATACTTTTCTCTCAGTTCTCTGCTTTTTCTCCAAAGGAAAACCTTTAAACGGTTGTAAGTCACTGTTTCTGTTTGGACCCCATGCTAACCAGCTAGCATAAAACGAGGTGGAAAACAGGTGGATCTGACAAATCAAGAGTAAACACCCTGAAAGGTGATTACAGGTAAACGAGCTACAAACTCAACAAAACAATGAGCAGCAAATTGAAGATGAACCCAAGTTGTTGAGAAGCCTGGAGCAGATTGAAGTTTTCCCAGTGATTTCCGTGTTGAAATGGATCTTTTGTTGCGGCCGTGCTGTACCCATGAAGCCGAGTCACGCCATGCAGGCCAAAGACACTCTGGGAGATCTCAGGTGCGTGCTCCAACTTGTGGCTTTCAGCTTGACTGGGAGGAGAGCAAAACTTTCCATCTGGGACTCAAAGAGCAGAACCGAACCAAACCGCTAAAAACACGCTGCTGCTTCGTGTTTTCACTGATGAAGCAACAAGTCGTTTCATATGAAAACAGCTGAGATGCTAACAGTTGCCCCGTTTGGTGGTGGCAGCATCATGCTGTGTTGTTAAAGTTTTGTTCTCAAAAGGAAGGGATTTACTTCCTTTTAATTTGTCGTTTAAAATTAAATTAGTTAATGCACTAATAATAGAGATAATAATAATAATAATAATAATAATAATAATAATAATAATAATAATAGAGCATTTGACATGTTAGCATTTTCTAACATTGAACAAATGTGAGCAGGACGGAGCGTTCAAGCACCGTCGTAAATTATGATTAAATCATGTTTTATTTATCTCTGTGTCAAGCGTCAGCGAACCGCTTTCAGCAAAACGGTTGAGAAATCCGAGCTGCAGTTCGCTGCACGTTGTAAAATAACCTTTTCTGCTCCAGGCGAGAGACGATACCGTCATAAAAACATCACATTTCTGATGACGGGCGCGGTCCGATCGGACCGAAACGCAGGAGGTCGGAGGTGAAAGGTGAAAACAAAAGAGCAAAACTCAACAACAGCAAAAAGGGAAATGAGCTAATTACAGGTGAGTGGATGCAGCTGGGGAAAGGAGCAGGCGATAAAACAAACATTGTTTAAACCTGAGACGTTTTTATCATTTTGTCCCACCTGAGAAGACGCACGCCTTCTCGCATTCCTCCATCGTCTCGAAGTTGTTGGCGTTTCCACCACAACCGCCGTATTCGAAGCGCTCGCAGCTCCCAGAGTTAATGTTGAAGAAGAATCGCTCCTTGATGGCCTTGCAGGGCCCCGACTCGTCCTTCATGGCACAGAACTCGTTAAAGATGACGGGGCTGTGATGGCCGCCATGACCTGCCCAACAGGAAGACACAACAGAAAGGTTTACCTTTAGCGGTTAGCATTAGCGCTTAGCATTAGCTTTTAACTTTGGTTTAGGCTAGCGGAGGATAAACTGACCACCTTTTTGGGTTATTTGTTGTAATTTCAACAGTTTTTGATTTTCTCTTGTTCCGCAGAAACAAAACGTTTCTCCCAACTAAATGTTGAAATAAACGACTTTTCTGTTGTTTTTAAGTCAATAACAAACTTAAGTCGCCTTTAAAATGTTATTTTTTCACTGTTGAGACATTTCCTGTTTATCAAAATAAAAGCACACCCTGTTCTTAGCATTGGGAACATTTTAACTGGTTGCCCACTGTCACTGCGTGCTTGAAATCTGACTGAATGAGAGCAAAATAAAATCATCAAAACTCAAACATTTTCAAACAATAAAAACAAAAGAAAACAAGCCACAGAAATGAACTGAATGTAACTTAAATCAAAGCATTTTCATGTGTATTATTACAATTATAGATCAAAACTTTATGAGCTTCAATCATCAAAAAATCCAAATCTTGATCATAACAAACAACAAACTGAGTGAAACTGAATGAATGTTTTATTAAACCTTTTTTTTGTTCTCGGCTTTTAAAGCTTCAGGTTTTAACTTTTATAAATGGTTTTTTTAAAATTACTAGATTGTGACAGTTAGTTATAAAAAACGCTCCCAAAACAACCAATCAGAGCCAGGAGGCGGGGCTTAGCGCTGTCAATCAACTGTGTGTACGCGCAGGCAGAGAACCAACAGAAAAACCGTCTATCCGCCTTCATGAGTGGCTATGCTAACTAGCATTAGCATTCAGAAACAGAAGGTGATTGGCAGTACTAAGACCCGCCTCCTGGCTCTGATTGGTTGTTACCACAGTTTTCCTCATGTTGTCAAACTGTAACAGCTTCCATAAATATTTTCTGCTAAAGTTACTGCAGCTTTAAAAACAGTTAAATCATCATTTCTGCAGAGGAAGAAATCAGGTCACAGCGTGAGAACCTGAGGCTGTGAGACGAGGAGAAGCTGCACGGAAACAACTCCAGCTTTCTGTTCTCCTGCAGAGCTGCAGTGACCTTTGCCTGCAGCAGTTTATTTACTTTGTTTAGACCAGAGCTGGAAGTAAAAACCCTTGTGGCCTGCAGAGACACGTTGAATCGGTTTCTCTCCACAGGCTGATAATCAGGCTGATATGAAACCCGGTTTGATCTCTGGGTTCTGGATCCGGTCCGATCAGCCGGCCGTTATCCACGCTGCTCATCGCCACCATTTAAAAACACGCCTCTGTTTCCCAACATGCTTATCAGAGGCGTGAAGTTAAAACACGCAGAATGGAAACGCTTGGAAGAGAAACTTAAAAATAATCTTTCAGAATCTGATGCATCAGGTTCTTTGAAAAGTTATGGATTTAACAGGGTTTGTGCATCATAAGAGCAAAAGAACTGTTCATTTCACCATCTTAGTCATTTAGAAATGTCTCAGTTTGAGGCAAAATATTAACTTCGCCACTTTATCAAACCAACAAAACCGTTTGAGAAACCTGTTCCCCTCCTGGCCTGTGGGGGCGCTGCACCAAGAACCACCGAAGGAAACGACACAAAAACCTCAGAAGACACTGAGAGCAACTTCCTGCTTCAGATGGAAACAAGATGGAGGCGTCAGATTTTCGTGGTGGAGGATTTCTCTTCTTAACTTATTCATAGTAAAAGCTACAGTTAGCATTTTGCAGTCATGTGTTGGTTAAAAACTATTTGTTTTGACACCCAGCAACACAACCTGAGCATAAACCTCTGGAAACGCCTCCGTCGGTCCGAGGTCACGAAGAGGCCCGACCCAGTGACAGAAACGGAGCCAACATGTCTGCCAGGAGCTGCGGCTCCATCACCTGCAGCCATGTTGGATCCTCTGAATGAACAAACCATCATAATAATTGGCTTAAGCACGTCAGCAGGGCCAATTTACTGATTAAAATCATTTCACAGCACTTTATGACAGAAACACATGATTCAGTGGAAGCTGTGCAGGTAGACTGGGTTGTGTAACGGTTTATAAACGATCCACGGCTTAATTGCTGCTGGTCGCCTCACATGTTGGTTGGTGTTGCTGCATTTATGCCTTGATGGGGCGTCAGAGCCGAACCCTCTGCGAACAAAGAGCTGCGGCTGAGTCAGAGCCGAGCCCAGCATTTTACTGCTGAACTCCCTCAGGGCGTAACCCGACACGGGGTCAAAAGGTCAAACCATGATGTTTTCTTCTGCAGGGGAGGGAAATTCAAAGGAGTGGAAATGAAACTTTCTGCCAGAGGAGCATGAAGTCATCCAGTGACCTTCAGTCCAAAAACAGGAAGAAACAGAAAAACTCTGGAGGTTTTCTGCAACCGATGTTTGTCTTTTTTCAAAACTAAATCAAATACTGAGAGCTAAAATGTAGCTTTGTAAGTAAATATTTGGTTTAAGTTAAACATTTAGCATCGAAGTTTGAAGTTAAATATTTAGCTGCTAATGTAAATATTTAATTAGCAAGCTAAATATTTTGTTTTCAAATTATAATTTAGCTGATTCATAAATATTTAGTCAGCCAACTAACTAATTAGCTCTCAACTAATAAATTAATTGGCCGGTGATTGTAAATATTTAGCTTGATTACTAAATATTTAACTTTAATCTTTCAATATTTAGCTTGAAGCTAAATGCTCAGCTTGCTAACCAAAATATTTAGCTCTGCACTAGCTAGCTATAGCTAGCTAGCAGGCTAATATTTAGTTAGCCTGCTAGCTAAGTATCTAATTATTAATCTTTAAACTAAATATTTAGTTTAATATATTTAGTTGTCGATACATACAGTGGATTATAAGGAATCAGGAAAGTGACATGAAGGGCTAAAACCTGGAAAAAATCAGCTGAGAAAGAAAAATCTGAAGAATGAAGTTTGACTCAAGACGAAGAATAAGCCTAAAAACAGACGCATGGATTTAGAGATTGTTCCCGACCGGATCAGAACCAACAGGTTCTGGGCGTTTGGGAGACGGGGCGTGGGCCGCCGGGGGACGCCCGGGGCGGCGGTTCGGTCAGGAGAGACGGAGTCCAGACCGGATTTATCCGGTGCTGCTGCGGCTGTCGGTGAGGCAGGAGGTCCGGAGGAAAAACTCATTAATTGTTTTTCCTCCGTCCGTGTGTTTTGTTGCCAAACTAAACTTTGTTTGTTCTCACTTTTTCACCTCTGGATCGGTGTTGTGATCCGTAACCGTGGCAACAAGGCGTTTTAGTTTAATGGATTAGCATCTGAGAGGATGCTGAGCGACAAGGAGGAAGTTCAGTTTTTTACCAACTCCAGCATTTAAAGAGGAGTTGCTGAAGCAAAGGAGGTGGATTAGCAGAGCTGATGATGTCATCAGGGACGTCGGTAGGCCTCAGTAAATCATTTTCAGCCTGTTGTTTTGGTCTCAACTCGCCACACACAGGTTTTTAAAGTTTTGTTCACAGAGATCCAAAATTGATTTTATTTGTTCCTGTTGTTTATTTTTGGTGTCTAAAATGTTCCAGTGTTGAATGTGCATCAGAATCAGTGTCATATTTCCTGAAAAAGGCCTCAAAACAACATTTTCATTTATCGCAGTAACTTCATTGTTCAGTGAAATTTGTTTTCGTCTCTGTTGCCCAGATGTTTAGCCATTAGCATGTCATCAGAGGCCTCTTTGGAATCACTGTAACACTGACTGCTACAGGAAATCTGTGACGATCCGAGGAGAAAGTGTGAAGCGGAGCTCAGTGATTCAGTGAGTCTTTGCTCTGGTGAGTCAATCAGCCGGTTAGTTTCAGACTCAGTTCTTAGCGGGTGACCAGCAAAACCAGTCTGGTCATTCACTGGTAACTTTCCAGGGTTGGATCGTCTAAAATCAACCCAACAGGCTCCGATATAAACACACATCCCCACTGACGGGCTGCTAGCTGCAGAGCTAATCTTTTGTTTTTGCTAACTTTGAAAATTAGCTTCACCTAAATTAATTTTTCAACAGCTAAAAATTATTCAAGTGCTGAAACATTTATATTCATGCTCTTATTTTGAAGTGAGTAAAAGCCACAAGACACAATGCGTCGCTAACTAGCATGTTAGTATGGCATTGTAGCATTAGCAAAGCTAATATTTTTGATTATCGCTATAGGACTAGCTAACTTCTCAGCTAGCACTTAGTACCTTGTTGGTACAGAGCTTCAGCATTAGCTTCCATTAAATACTGTGTTAGCGTAATGATTTAGCATTAGCTTTGTTAGCATAGTGCTTTCTCAGAGCTAACAGAGCTATATTTTTATTAGGATTCACTCGACCATCTTGAACTGAGCTGAAGCCTGCAGCCGTCCACCAGTCACTCGCTTTCTGGAGAAACGGATGATGACCCAGATTTGGTTTTAATTTCTCCCAGTAACGTAGCATAATTATTCAGCCCTCCATCCGCAGGGGTCAAAATATTCCTCTGACCCCTTTAACTTGACAGACGTCGCCTGATTCTCTGCCCAGAAGCAGAAATGGAAACCAGAGATGTGGACATAAGTTTGCCTGCAGCTCCGCGTGGCGTCGTGGGGAGAAAGTAGAGCGGCTCCATCTGCCAAAACTAGGAAGTCTTCCATACAAATAAACACAAAAAGACTGTAAAAACTTTGATTAAACCAAAGAAAACCATGCAAATAAAAGGAAAACACCAACGTTTAGGAGTAAAAACTGTTCATGTGGAGACAAAACTCTGGACTTGAAAGTAAATTCAAACATAAAAAGATTTTACAGAATCAGAATCTGGACAAAAATAACACCAATAACACCCGCTGAAACGAACTCCAACTGTACGGAGGCCCAGAAGGGACAAAATTAAATCAATAAATACATATCTAAATAATTAATGAAAAGAAACCATCAAAGTATTTGATAACAGCAGTTCCGCTTTCTAAGGGGCCCTGACGGGTCGGCAACGGTTTAGTTCACACAGCTGCAGCTTTTCGCCTTCCACTAAACTTTCCAAGGCCAAACCTTCAGAGGGAGAACAGGAAGCAGCTGCTGCTCAGTTTAGTGTCTGCTGTGGATCGATGGGTCAAAGGTCATCCTGCTCTCTGTTGCTGCAGCCTGAGCAGGAGATTGTTGAGGAAAACGTTTCCTCCGCTGGGAGAGTCGGCCGTTAATCCGTCTGAGAAGATTTAAAACCGCTAACAGCTAACAGATTACTGCTAGGCTAACGTCTGAGTTTGACTTTAAAAGGATCTAATTTGTAAAATTAATTTACACGGAAACACAGAAACCCAATCAAATGTTAACTAAATAATTGGTTTAATGTTGTTAATGGGATTTTTATTATGCATTTCGTGCAGAACTGAACTTTATCTGTAGTTCTGTTCAGTTTTTCTCTGATTCCTCCGACTTTAGTGTCGTGTTCAGTTTGTTTTCTGTTTGGTTCTCAAGGAAAGAAACAGAAAGTTGTTCTAGTGAAACAGGACCTGAAACATGCAGCGCGTTTCAGAAGAGCATCTTATCGCTGCTGTTCTCTGTAATCTGTCAGACTCAGAACTTCCTGTCTTCTCCTTCTCAACTTCCTGCAGCGACTCAGAATCCTTCAGCAGAGCCTCTCTTCCTCTGCAGACGTGAAGTCAGGCGTTGAGCAGGAGGATTAGCCCAATCGGGGCGTCGAGTCGGTGCCGGAGCAGAGTGCCAATCAAGTGACACCAAACAGGAAATGAAAGCTGCTGGAGGATTCAGCAGAACGAAGCTGCAGCAACAAAACGCGTCAAAATCAAACATCACGGGGGAGGAAAACGCCTGTTACCACGGCAACCACCAGAACATCAGCTCATAGCTTCAAATGAACAGGAAGTGGTTCAGTAACAAACAGGAAGTGGTTCAGTAACAAACAGGAAGTGGTTCAGTAACAAACAGGAAGTGGTTCAGTTAGTGACCAGAATGATGCAGAGACTAACTTCCATAAATACCAACGAGTTACTGAAGGAAAAACAAAGAGCGGCTGAATTTATTTAATAGAAATAAATTCCGATACATTTAGGATGACTCTTTCCAATTTAGCAAGAAGCTAATGTTAGCTTAAATGCTACAATTGCCGTAATACGCTAACATGCTGAGTAGCATGTATTGAGAAATACTAAATATTTATACAAAATAAATATGTTTACTGGTCAAAATGTGTATGTGGGTAACAAAGGGCCCCATCAGCTAACATGATGTATGGCTAACAGCTCGAGCTAACACTTTCATAATGTGCAGATAACTGGGAACTGTTTGGGTTTCATCCCACAATGGAGACTTTTCAGCCCAAATTCATACATCAACAGAACCCATATGAAGCAACAGAGGTCATAGTTCACACTAATTAATGGTTAAATCTGTAAAGACAAACATTTGGCGTCCCTGTTACTATGTCAGCTTTTGTCCACAGGGAGGCGCTCTCCAGGCTGGACTGTCCTTATGGTCCCATTTCCAGGACATTCATCTCTCACACGTCATTCTGAGCTCGTCGTCTCTGTTCTGAGGTCGCCGGCTTCCTGCAAGTGATAATTAAGACACTTCAAAGTTTCTTCTTCATCTGTGGCCCGGAGGCTCACAGAACAAGGACCACTTCAAACGCAGAGTAATTAAATTTCTCTGCAAATTAATGAGCGCCTGTGTTTACGCCTCCATGAGACAATCACCGCGGCAACAAGCAACGCGCTCTGGACTCAGGAGACAGCAGATTAATGAAACGCAAACAGCAGAGGCCTCTTCACAAAACCTCCATCGTATAATAATCTGACAGAAACAGCTGATCCGAGGCGCCTGCGGCTTCATGTCTGATGGACTCACAACATTATTTGCTGTTGGAAATCTTTATTATTCCCCCCATTGGGAATGTGGTGGTTTTCCCAGAGTAAACCTATTAAGTATTTAGAGTATTTATCTGCATGAGGGACCAACTGATGAAACGTCTGCAGACGCATCAATAAGTTCCAGCAATAGGGAAATTAAAACTCCAACAAAAACAACAGAAACATCGTAAAAAAACAGATGGAAACAAGTTCAGGTCCCGACATCGAGCCTTAAAGGGCCGGTCACAAATTATCAGCAATAATTTGGATTAAGAAGAATAGAAGAAGAATTGGATTCTATTCTATTGTATTTCTGACCAGGCTAAATATTTAGCTTTAAGCTAACTGGATTGTTTGAAACAAAGATTCAAACTAAATACTTAATCAAGCAAAAATATTTAACATGCAAACTAAATGTTTGGTTAGTCAACTAAATGTCTAGTTGCTAACTAAATATTAATCTCCAAACTATCAGTTTGTGCCTGAATGTTCAAGATGCAGAGAAGAAAAGAGCTGAATTCAGTTCACAGTGAGATAAAGACGCTGAAATGTTTTCATTTATTGCAGTTAACAGGTTTGGATTTGATAGTTTTGCATTAGCGTTAGCATCACCAGTTACTATCCTGGTGTTTTGCTTTGGCACCATGGGGGGCCAGCTCAGGGCCCTAAAGGGATTAAATTCGGCCCTGGTTTTAACTCTTCCTGTTGATTCATCTCAGGCTATTTGAATAGAAATATCCTAAATCAGATATTGATTTTTCTGTTGCAAATGTTGCAAAGACTCTGGGAAAACTGAGCCTGAAAATGTTCCAGGGAAATGATGCAGGCAGTGACCAGAACCAGAACCAGAACCGAGCCGAACTGCTCCCTGGCTTAAAAAAAAGGAAAAATGAACTTTGTAAAAATCTCTTTTTAAGCTCTGGTTCGGCGGTTCGGTGGTTCTGGTGTCGGTTTGGACTTTGACCCAGACTTGGATGGATTCTGCTGCCACCGAACCGGACAAACTAACAGACAAACTACCAAACTACAGAAACTCTGCCTTAATTACATCTGACTCAAATTCAACGACCCGAACTTTAAAAACCTCCCGAACCGAACCGACCATGGAACCAAAACACAGCAGCCCGTGGAGCGAGTCCGCGGCTGCGCGCGCTCCTCTCCACGCTGATCCACTTTGACGCGCAGAAACTTTCTGCTCACCAACAACAAGCCAGGGAAAGCATGCAAACCTCAGCTAAAACTAACACACACACACACACACACACACGCACACACACACACACACACACACGCACACACACATACGCACACACACACACACACACGCACACACACGCGTTACCTCTGCCGCGTCTGCAGGCGGCCGCGCCGAGCAGGCAGCTGATCCAGACGGCGCTCAGGATCCAGGACGGAGAGCCAGACATGCTGCAGCCACTGCAGGTTCCAGCAGACTGGGAAGCCAGCAGGAAAACTTCAACTTTTACAGCTGTGTGTGTGGGTGTGTGTGTGTGCGTGAGTGTGCGTGTGCGTGTGTGTGTGAAAGGGTGTGTCCTTCCGTTTTGATAAGAACGTCACATTAAATAAAATTCCCAATAATTTCCTTGCAGCTTTGCTTCCAGCAAAAACAATTCCAGCTGACATTAAGATGCATAAATAATAAATCTGACTGGTTCACACTCTGCGGTCCAAATGGGATCAGAGGGCAGCTCGCTGGTGTTGCCATGGTGATTGTGTGTGGCTCAGATCCGGCTGCGCTTCCTTACAGATGTGCGCAAAACTTTGTAGATATTCCGCCAATGGCAAAAAAAACACAACTTTTCATTTGCAGTAAATAAAATTAATAAATGAAAATAAAATCACACAGGAATGACGTTCACGCGGCGCCATCATCCTCTAGCTACTTCCTGTTCCCACCGCTAGAGGCAGCATCAGGCCCGAAAAGATGCGACTGAGCTGCAGAATTAGAAAACAGGAAGCTACAGAATCTGTTAAAAACGAGAGAAGGTCAAATACATGCTGAGAGTGAAAACCTTCCTAAAGATGAAAATATCTCACAGATTTCAAAAGAAAATAAAAACGGGAGACTGAGGATAATACAGGGAATAGCGCCCCCTTCACTTCCGGAGTGTAACTGCTCCATGTCCATATAAGGGCTGATATTCCTGCAACTTGCAACCCCATCAGGAGGCCAGACTTCTGTCAGGGGAAGACAAACAGCTAAAATCCAGGTAGAAAACACAAAGGAGCAAATTTCCGCCAAAAACTGACAAATTTGCAGAATAATCTCTGAAATTTTTCAGAACCAACAATAACATTTCTGAGAATTAAAAGTTGAAAATCTCTGACTTTCAAAAATTTTCTGAGATTGAAATCAAAATTCTGAAATTTCCAAGCTTTTTCTCACGTTTCTGAGATTAAAGTCAAAATTTCTGCTTTTCCAAATTGTTTTCTAGAAAATTTGTGACATTAACTTCAAAATTCCAGATTATTTTCTAGCCAAATTTCGACTTTCACACTTAGAAATTCCCTTAAATTTTGTAAAAAGAAATATGAGATTAATGTCAATTTTCAGAATTTTTATCAGCAAATTTTTGACTTTAAAAATTGATGCTTTTCCAAATTCTGATCTAGAAAATTTGTGAGTTTTTCGCAAAAAGTGACAAATGTTTTCAGTCTGCAACGGCCCTGATTCTGCTGTCGTAGTTTGCAACTAGGACAGAAAAGAGAAATGATTTTCTTAAATCAATTTGACTTTTTCCTCTGACGTTTCTTCATCTGACCTGTAATGTTGAAACTTGCAGAAGCTGTTTTGTTTTTCTGTATCTTAGCTAAATGAGAAAGCGTCAGACTCAGGTAATATGACAGGACAGGAAGTTCAGCCGCCTGTTCATCCACCAATCACTGCTGTCATCATGAGCTGTTAGTCATTTTATTTCTGATTTATGTCCAACTGCTCCCTCATGAGTAACAAGCAATCAGGAAGTAAAGAAACTTCAGATTCAGATTCAGATTTGTTTGTATCCTAAACGGGGAATTAATGTCACAGGAAGTACAAACACTAAAAACTAGGGAGGCTGCAAAGTCTTGATGTAAACTCTGCTTCTCAAACTGTTTGTGTTATTGCAGGTGAATCTGAGATATTTACTGCAGATTAACTTTTTTTAAGAGCGAAGAAACAAAAACTGAGATGATTCCACCTATAAAACATAGGATAGCACGGAAAACGTAAAAACTAAAAAGCTAGCTGCGCTAACCCTACAGCACTAATCATAAATATTAGTTCCACTAATGCTAAACTGATATGGAATTTAGCAGAAGCTAATGCTAAAGCGCTATAGCATTAGCTCTGCTAAGATACATTTTAAGATATTTTTAGCATCTGTTGTCTGATTCTGCAACTTTCCTTTTTCAAATTAGTCCAGAAAAATATTGATTGAACGAATTTATTCAGTAAATATGAGCAAACCTTTTTAAAAGTACGACAGGAAGCAGACAACAAAACAAAATGTGACCAGTGGGGGGCACTGCAGGCTTTTTTCCAACACTGTATCACAGTAACTTCCTGTTACACACTGAATCAGAACAATTAGAAGCTCTGTGGTTATTAAACAGCAGATCTACTTTGGTGGAAAACTTTCAATTTTCCTGCCTGAAATTCTGACTAAAAATGTAACAAACTGCATCAATTCATCAAACAAAGAACATTACAGACAAACCTGAGCGTCCTCTTCATCATAATGTTATAATAACACAAAAACTGAGTGTCTTCAGTCAGAAGCTTTGTCATTGGACTGTAATGCAGACCTCTACAGGAGATCCTTCCTGCTCACTGCCATTAGCATCTACAGCAGCTCTTTAAAGAAACATAGTTTCATTTAATTTAGAGCTGAGATCACCAAAGTGTTTCTGAATAGACTTGTAAATAAATGATAAATAACAGAAACAATACAAAGCAATGTGATATCTGAGCTCATTGTTGCTGCATTTCATGTTTTCCACAATTAAACATGTGAAATGATTAAATTAATCTGAGTATTTTTCCGTTGTTTTGTCAGTATGAAATCACCAAACGTGGGAACTCCTGTCTGTTTGCTTTATCCCTCTCTGATAGAGACGGAGGAAAATGTAATATTAGCTTTTTCTCCCCCAGGAAACGCCGAGGTCTGAATCCCCGGTCAGGTTCATGAGGACATCTGACAGTAAGACCAGAAGACAGAGGAAACAGGAGCTGATGTCTCTGAATATGGATGAAATGGCCGAGGGCGAGGATAAAATGAGTCAGTTTAGATGACGTCAACACACTCTGAGTAAACGGTGACGCTTGGCTTTCACAGGTCAATGTCTGATTCCTGCATTGTGAGCTGATTCTCTGGGTCAGTGGCTGAAATCAGTTCTGATTCGGCGCTGATTGACGTCTCCTGACAGCGACATGGATCCTTTATCTCTGCCGAACGCTGAAAACACAACAAATAGCTTTTATTCTCTGAAATTCCCACCTACACTTCATAGAAAAAACATGACTTCAGTTTGTTGGCAGTAAAACAGAAAGCTGTTTTCTTTAGAGTGAGGCTAGTTAGCAGTTAGCTTAGCTTTAGCAGATCTATTCCAGACAGTTGATAAATTTTATTTTCCAGCTAAACATTAATAAATAGGTTTCATCTGTCTCAAATTTCTGCTAATCCTAAAATAGCACGGCTAATTTTTCACTTAGCTTTTTGCTAACTTTGAAAACATCCAGTATGCTAAATGCTAATTTACGTAGCTGTTTTGAAATTTCAGTTGAATGAAGTTCATCATCTGTGTTAAAGTTTTTGTTATCAAATGTTAAGGATTCTTTCATTAGTTAAACATTTATGTTCCTGCTATTATTTTGAAGTCGGTGAAGATCAGGACTACATCACAAGGCATTCTGGGTAAATATAACCAAAACCAAGGTGTGGATTTTCACTACCAGGAGAAATGACTCCAGGTTTTTAGCCAAAGACAAAAGAAAAATCCTACAATTGCTAAATCTGACGCCTCCATTTTTGTTTCCATTTCATGAAGAAGGAAGTTGTGCTGAGTGTCTTCTTGTGTTGTTTCCTCCAGTTTGGAGCAGCGCCCCCACAGGCGAGGAGGGGAACAGGTTGCTCAAAGGTTGTGAAAGAGAACCAAAAAAATTTGACAAATGTTGCAATTTTGGTCCGAAATCGAACCGATTCTACCGGACTATCAGGTGTGAAAATGTACCTGGTTTCCCCAGGTCTAAGGTCGGCGAACATTTTGATTTTGGTTTAGAGCGTAACCACTGTGAAAGCTTTGAGTCTGCAGAACATCTGAGTCTTTTCTGTTTTCTGCCCTGAATGTGACCAAATACTGAAGTCTGTATCTGTGAAATACTCCACGAAAAAACTTGCTTCAGCTTTTATGGTGACTTTACCAAAGTTTTAGAGTGTAATGTCTATAACAGAATCATTAAACTAAAATATTTTCAGTTTGGAGCAACAACACAGAAATTGACTTTGCTGTTTGGCTCAAATGATATAAAAAAGGGACTCATGACTTTGAACCCAGCTCTGCAGTTCCACTCCAGTGAGTTCATTGACTGGCTTTTACAGCTTCAGGAACATTTTTATTGTTTGCTCTCTTCTCTCATTAAGTTGACAGCTGATAATCTGAGGTGATCTTATCAGATGAAAGCAAAACAAAAACTAAACTAAGTGAATGTCCGACTCTTAAGACTGAAACTTCACATTAAAAGAAACTCCTGCTTCAACAAAGACGAGAATAATTGAACCGAGAGGCAGCGAGTGTTTGGTGGAGGTGATGAGGAGAAAACGCTGCAGGGAACAAAGCCAGGTGAGACTGATTGGTGGTGCTGCGGGCTTTTTCTAATCAATCTCCCTCTGTTTCCATACGCAGCGGCGAGCTGAGGACTTCAGAACCGTCTGGATCCCGGCCAGCGCCGACTGCTCCAGTTGGATGCAGAGACACAACAAAACACTTTGATCTTCCTTTATTTTCACACAAACGTCTCATACAATAACTTATTAACTTTCAATAAATAACCCTTACAGTTGCATATAATCAGAGCTATAAGTTTAACTGAGTCGACTCAAAACCCAAAATGCAGAAACGGCAACAAGAGATTCTGACAATTAGCTTGTTGCAACGTACCGATTAAAATGTTGCTAACAGGAGAAATTTCTGAGCCTCAGACAATAAATTAAACTGAAGATCAGGATGAAGTCACACAAAATGAATGAATAACCTGAACACAAAAACGTTTATCGTAGTGAAATTGTAATTTATTTGATCAACAGTGACACCATGAAGTGTCTTTAAACTTTAATTTATTGGAGTTTCTGTCTCTCACACTTTGTCACTGCTGTCAATTTAAAATGATCAGTTTGGAGACGTCGACTTTGCAGAACTAAATCCAAATATTCTGGCTCCTGTTGAGACGGTAACGTCTGCTTTTTGTGTTTCCAGAACAAACAAAAGCCAAACACAGCCGGCTTCTCCATGAAACAGACTTTCTTTCCCCTTGTTTTAAAAAAATGAGCCTTGGAGGCAGAAATGAGGATGATTCATTTGTGGTATCAGCAGACCGCAGCGCTGGCAACACGTTTCTCAGTGAGTGCGCTTTTTTTGTGTGAGCTTTTGTTCAAGATGTCAGCCGACAAGAATGTGCCTGTCTGTGAGTCTAATGTTGCAGAGAAATTACTCACACTGTTCAGGGAAACGGAGCCGCTCTGTGGGGCGAGTTAAAGAAGACAAGGAAGACAAGCAGAAGTCGAACTTTCCGATCTGAAGGAATTTCCTGTGTGCAAATTTCCCCACAATGTCTTGACCTCAATATGTTCAAAGTTTGCAGATCTGTGACTCTGCAGCCTGCAGATAAAGGGAGACGCTGTTTGTTTTCAGGAACTTTCTTCTGTCTGACACTGAAGATTGGTTTCCATTTTATGTATCAACACTGAAAAATATTCTGACTATTTTCACCGCAAGATATTAAGAAAGAAAATAAACAAGAACATAAGATGGAAAAATCAAACCTAGTTCTTCCAATTAGATTTTATTCTTATTGAAATATATGTTTAATGCAACACATGGGCATAAAACTACCTTGGGTTTTAACATGAATTAACACTATTTGTGAAGTGATTGTGGGAAGTTATGAATTGTTTCAAAATTTGCAAAATTTGGTCAAAATTCCACAAATGTTTGAAACAATTTCACAACTGCTGTGTTTTGTTTAAATAAGAAATTAAATTGAAATCACATGCAAATAAGCTTGCTAATGTGATATTAAATGTGGTAAAATATAATTACCAAATTGGAATTTTTAAAATAAATTCCCTGAATGGAAAATTGCCAATTTAAAATAAAAATAATTTTTTTGATAAAACTGTTTTTGTGCTGGGATGAGGTGTTTTTCTCTGACATAGTTTATTTTACAAAATTGTGATAGAAACAATTTTTCACGTCCTGAGTCACATGACCAATAACTGCAAGTTACTGCTGGCGGAAACTACAAAGAAGACGACAGGAAGTGGTCGGAGGATGACGATTTTTAATGTCTTATTGCCTGAACAAACTTGTTCTCGTGTGATTTTTAATTTAATTTCTTATTTAACTGAAACACTGTGTGACTTCTTCCCCCACATACAGCACACAGCGGAGACCATAAACGGTTCCGGTCCCGACTAAAACCAACATCACAGGACTGAACTGCCCTCCATGCAGCACCGGCAGCTGGTCCACATCGTGTTTCCATCCTCCGTCTGATGGATCCCCACAGCAGCCATTTATCTTTGGTCCATCAGTCTAATATAATATAATGAAGCCGTGGTTCATCTCGCTTTGCCTCCCAAGATGGCAGATCAGCGTAACGAATCATTTCCAGTTCAGACTTGTGGGAACGATGTGTTGATTAATTGGTTTTTGCGACAGGCTGTGTTTTCATTGCCCTTTTTGTACAGTAACCAAGCAGTTTTGGTGTTTCCATCGACCTTTTCTTCAAAATAAAGACGATAATAAGCTGATGGAAACCCATCTATTCACTGTAAACTCCTGCATCCAGCAGCCCAGGAAAATGAAACCAGATCTGCGACAGAACAGCTGAGAAAGAGAAGAATCAAAGTGATGCAATGGCTGCCAGAGCTTCGTCTTGACAGGAAAGGGGATTTTTGAGCTGAAAGGAAAGTTTCCCATCTCCATCTCTGCAGCAGCAGCTTCACCTGGTTTTATTTTTAGAACAATAGAAGCTCTTCTTCCCCCTGAAATGACGCAGAGCGGCTCCGACATCAGAGCGCCTGCTGTAACCAGGTGTAAACTCTAATGTACATGTAATTTTCTCTGTCTGCCTCCAAAAACAAAGAAGTTCATGGATGATGAGCGGCTTCGTCTGCCTGCCGCCGGCTGCCAGAGGACAGCAGAAATAACCTCCTCAGAGATGAGGATGATCCCAGGCAGGCAGATTCCAGGCGGCCTGCAGGTGTTGCATCTGTGACTCAACGCCTCTGAATTAATTTACCTCTGACCACATGCATCCCCCCGGAGAATGTGCATGCTCCCAGGAACGCACCAGAACTTCTTTCATTTAGGGATAATTGTCTCTGACTCACTGTGTAAACACCTGACATTAGCTTAATAGCTGCGTTTTTTCCACCAGCCTGTGTGAACCTGCCATGCACAGATGAATCTTTTATAAATCCTCAGATTTTACGGCCCTCATCAACATTTTATGGGCATTTCTGCACGTCCTTCTGTGATTGGCTGAGTCCTGTGGGACGGTGAGCCTCCGGAGTGACCCAGATGTGCAGAGACACATCTGTACCTGCAGCAGGTCTCGGCCCGATGCGCTCGCCACAGAATCAGGCATTAAACGACCAGATGGAAACGATTTGCTGCTTTCTGTTTACCTCTTCAGGCTGATTTAATAATTGTTCCATAAACAATTAAATGCAGCTTTACAGATGACGCAAAATAATTCAGACTTTAATATCAAATTCTGAATTTTTTTCTTTGCTTTTCGTGGAATTTGAACTTTTTTCCTCTGAATTTTGACTCTGAAAAATCAAAATGGGATTTTTTAATTGTCTTCCGTTCTGATATTATGACGCATTTAAACATGAAATATTTTCCAAATAACATTTACTGTCCAATCTTTAATTTATCAGAGCTAACTTATAACACATCATTTGAACTTCATACACAGGAAGAGCTTTATATAACCAGCAAGTCTAAGCACAATAAATGTGACGTCATGTGGGTGGAAATACAACCGTTAATGTGGAAAATGGTAAAGATTGTAGCCATGTTCTAGTTAGCTGCTAAGCTAGTGGGGCAGTTAGCATGCAAGCGTCACAATGAGAACAAAATACACAATATTTCCCTTTCAGAACAAAATCTATTCCAGATTAAACAATGTTATTTGATGAAAACTGTGTGATAGATTGTATTAGCCTGTGATTAAATAAGATCCAGACCCTTTGTGTGACTGAGACAGATTCACCATTTACCACTGCCACCCTGTGGTGGACCGCGGTACAGCAGCCAAACTCTGCGTTCCCTGTGATCACAGCTTAATGAGACACATGAGCTGCAGAGACGCTAAATGACTCAAACTCAGTGGCTCTAAATGCACCAAGGTTTGTTTTCAACCTGAAGGGCCCCGAGTTTACGTCCTCCTGGGCCCTGCAGCCCTGATTTCCTCTCTGTGGCGACTCTCTGCACGCTGCTGCTAAAACGATCGGGTTCAGAGAAGGACACGCTCCCCATGTAACAAAACCGTTTCTGTGTCACATTACATCACCACATTAACGCAGAACTCCTCTGGAACGCAATTAAAATGGTTCAACGTTCCCGGCTGAAGTCAAATGCCGGAGCTTGAGGGGATTTTCAGCTCACTCCATCACTTCCTGCAGATCAGGCTTCGCTGTGCTCGCATAGAGTCTGTTCAAACTCTGAGCTACAGATATCTGGAAATGGTTTTAGGGCAAAAGTAAAAATAGGCTTCTGGAAATCAAATCTGACAGCAGAAAATCCTTAAACGATGTGAGAATAATTACCTCCTGATAACCCAGTGAGGACAAGATGTCAGAGCGTTAAAGCAAGACGTTGAGATTCGCCACAAGGTTTGAAGACGTTAAAATACAGTTACTGACTTTTCATCAGCCACAACAAATCCTCATGAAAGCCTCCCCATTGAGCAAAAACACAAAGCAAAGGTCGCTAAAGGTTCTTAGTCCTTTCTTGGAGTTTGATCGATGTTGTTGTGATCCTTTGAGAGCCAGTATTAGTCAGTAAGCCTGTTAATGTCTCTGCTCCTGACGGTCCAGTCCACACAACCGGTTCTGTTGGTAGAGCAGCTCTTCCCTAATGCCTGCTTCACACGGCAAGATATTCATTCTGATTACTGTCAAAAATCGGAGGGATGCCCTGATTATCCTGATGGCTCTAAAGATAATCTTCAGGAATCTTCAGGAATCTTCCTGCCGTGTCTTAAGACGGATCTGGTTTCCTCGGAAGACTTCAGGTCTGCCCGGGGATATTTAACGTTTTGGCCTGTCTTGCTGTGTGACGTGTTCCTGAACACAAACGAGAGCGCAGTCTGATGAGACGAGATGATGGAAACACAGAGGGAAATCCAAGATACAGAAGACAAAGCAACTGCCAGGAAGCCCGGTGGACGTCCTGCTGCCAGGACTGGATGTTCTTCACCGAGACGCTCCGGACTCCTGGGGCTGGCATGATGCGTCGATGTGACGCGGAGGAGTGAACACCACTGGCCGAGTGGTGGACCGGGCTGGACGTAAAGCTTCTCTGAGGATCTCTGGATGCTTCCTAAATGTCCTGGAAGCAATCGGGCTCCAAGACACCTGAAATATCTGAACTGAAAGGTTTGAGCCTCTGGGAGTCTGGATGGGTCAACCGATTGATGAATTTCTGACTCAAAAGGAGAACATGCTGCTCATCCTGGAACAATGCAGTAGATCATTTTCCATTTTCAGCAAAGCGTTGAGCCTCTTCCCAGTCAGAAACGGACCAGGCGTTGGGGTCAAACGGCCGTGTGGCTCGGTGGAGGGATGCCTGAGACTTTACCAACCTGTCAACCAGCTCCAGTTGAAAGGAATCAACTGGTTTAATGGGAACTTAAACCAGCACAGATAACATTCGCTCCCTCTTAGCTTGTTCGCTGGCGATGTCCTCCGTCCAATGATGGACACCCATCACTCACACCCAGATTCCTAAAATATCATCATCTGAAATGGCCTAGTTAAAGGCCAAGAACCGTCTTCAACCGGACTTAGTAAAGATGTGAAATGTCTGTTGCAGCAGTTTTAAAGCTATGGCTGCAGATTTTTCTTTGAGAGGAGATCAAGTCACAAGATGGTGGATTTCTCGTTTCTGAGAACAGAAGCTCGTCTGCCTTCAGATCGATTTAACGTCAGAGAACGATTTCCACAGGATGTCAGACAAAAAGTTGTGGGCTTTCCAGTCAGACAGCCCAGAGAGTTCGGCTTCTTCACTCACCCTGTGTGTATATAAACTTGTTGGAGACTGCAGCACCTCAGGGGAACAAGCAGCCTTTAACTCACTGCTGCAGACATCCTGACAGCTCATCTCAGGACAACGTTTCACATCAAGCTGACTGAGCCGCTGCTGCAGAGTTTAGACAGGAGGGTTCAAGCAGAAAGATGTTGGGAACGTGGGTAACGATTAGTAATGATTAGTGAAACATTAGACCACCAAATTTGACCTTCATCACAGGTCAAATTGCAGGCTCTGCTATTGGCCTCCAACTTCACTGACGAGGATTTGGACCCAAACCCACCGAAGCTGAAACCTTCATCTGATCATCTGACTCTGAATCGTCTTTTAAAATATGGCAGATCCCCAATTATTTACCGATTTCATTGGCATTGATTGGTTGCAGAGAGAAAGCCTTCCTTTTCTCCAAAGACGTTAGCTTTGAGTGCATATTAATGCAAACTGAAGTATATTTGGTGCTTAAGCTACTATAACAGGCAGTTTGTAGCGTTTTAGCGCGAGTCTTTGTGGCCATGAAACGACTTACAATGATTAGCACAAAGCTAACTGAACAGCTAGCTGTGCTAAGCCTAAAGCACTAATCTTAAACATCAGTTTTGCTAATGCTAAAGTGCTATGTCAACATGGATCTCAGTGGAAGCTAAGGCTAAAGTGCTAACTTCAATTCAAGACATAGAGACCGATTTAACGTTGACATAACTGACATGTTTCATAATTGCCTGAGATATTTACGTTTCCGTCTCGTTCTGCGCTCGGTGATTTATTTCTGTTTCCCGTTTTAAATAAAGTTATTGGG
The DNA here is from genome assembly GCA_010277015.1 of Poeciliopsis turrubarensis. Lineage (NCBI taxonomy): Eukaryota > Metazoa > Chordata > Actinopteri > Cyprinodontiformes > Poeciliidae > Poeciliopsis > Poeciliopsis turrubarensis. Next base: position 1,900,182 of record VMRN01000068.1, read on the forward strand.
AATAAGAGAGAGAATGTGAAAGGAAATGGAACTGCTGCTTCAAGAGACTTCAAAATAAGACTTCAAGATATTTCAGTTGAATAAACTTTATTCAACTGAAAGTTTATAATTTAGTCCAGAAATGTTGATTCATGAAATGATGAGTTTCATAAATATTTTCAGAATTAGCAATAAAGCACTAAATGACGTAACAGCTCAGTGCATCGGCTCATTGAATCTCAGTTGTTTAGAGGATAATAGAAGAGAATAAATATTTCATCTGGTGAGCACATTGTTTTCTCTCAGTGTTTTCTCGTCCCAGTGATGCTTCAACGTGGGGATCAGAAATCGCTGTTATTGCTGAGCTGCAGTCGGTGTTTAACGTGCTGAAGGTCGGCGACCTCTCTGAGCTGCAGCAGCTGCAGCAGCTGCAGCAGCTGCCCTCTGCGCCCCTTCGCTGTTTGCGGTTTATTAACCTCCTTCTTGTTTACAGACTCCAACAAATCGCTGGAAAAACTCAGGCGAAGCGCTGCTCTCAGGTCAGCGCCGGCTTGTTGGTTTCTTTCTGCTAGCGCCGCTTATCCTCCCTGCAGCGCCGCTTTCGCTCCACAGACGTTCATGTTACATTAAATTTGGGGCTTTTAATGATTTATTTGAGCCGTTTGGTACCAGCATGGGATGTTTATGCTGCAAGAAACAGCAATGATTTAAAAAACTAAAAGCAATTTATGTAGAATTTTCTCTAATTCCCACAGGAGGAAAACTGTGTATAAAAGATTAAAATTAAGCATATTTATGTCTTGAGGAAGTAATTTTACAGTTTATTTTACACAAAGAGTGTGCGACATTTCATTAACCTTTTACACAGGACTGCTGCTTGGAGACACGTTGTAGCAGAAAATTCATTTCCAGCTTCAGGCATTTTGTTGAAAATCCAGATTTAACAGATTATGAACTGGTGAAAAACCAGTAAATAAACTGTTCAGATCTCACTGCAGCCCAACAAACGGCCCTTGAAACAGAGTCTTTGCCGACATCTATCATCAAATCTGTTTATTTATTAGCCATATTTCTGCCAAATGTGCAAACATTTTAAAACTCTTCAAGTTATCGTCTCTCTGACTGTCCGGGTCGGGACGAAGCAGAAGGCAGTTTTATTGAAAGCATCCGACATTTTGAGAGGAAGCAGGCTGAACTCTGCTGGGCATCTGGTGACATTAAGCTCACCAAGTGGGACGGTAATGACCCCTGACCCCTGCAGAGTCCAGGCTGCTGCAGTTGGCTGCCTCCTGTTTGGCCGGTGTGGGTTTGCGCCGGAGGGATGTGATGCTGCTCCTTCTCCATTCATCTCCTCTGAACCTTGTGTAAAGTGTGAATTGTTTGTCCTTCTGCAGCCAAGCGACCGGTGAAATCAGTTGATGTAAAATTTCAGGTTTGTAAACCCTGATTTGTTCTGTGTGTTGGATCAACCTAATTGGTGGAAAACTGTTGCTTTTCACCGACATTTGTTGCTGCCAGGGCCTCGGGGCCCCTGGCTGTTCGGTTTTTCACAAATGATACTGCAGACATTCACTGACTTTGTAAAGTAACTACTGTTGTAGCTCAGCAGTTTATGTTGTCGTCTGTTAAATCGTCTGTTTTAATTCCAACAAAATCACCGATGTTTCTCCTCACCTGTCGGTGATCCTAATTTCATGCCTGATTTAAAGGTGTGTAATCACGTTGCGGTAAAACTAATTACATGCTGTTCACAGTGACTTTGAGTCGTGCATAATTGAGCCTCAGGAAACGAGCAGCTTGCATTGAATCCATGAGACTCGTCCAATAATTCTCATTTGGTTTGCACTTTTGCTTCGTCACGTTCTGTTGAACCGGGGGAGCGATGTCAGACGGCGTGTTTTTGTTCGTGTTCTCAGTCTCACGCATGTCGGCGACGCCTCTGACCAAACTGATGAGACCGTCACAGATCCCAGCGCCTCTGATCTGGAATATTCTGCCTCATATTCAGAAGAAACTGTAATTATGATTGACAGATTTCTCTTCTCAGTGATGAAGCAGGAACAGTTCTCACCGCAGCGCTTTATTCAACACACCGCAGCTAATTGCTGCTAGCTTACATGCTACATATGCTAACAGCAACCAGCTGAAAATATAAATCTTTTCTGCAAACAAAACACATATATGTATATATGTATAACGTGAAATAAACATTTTTACCAACTTGCAGGCTGTGATCTGCCTAAAGAAGAGATGAAAACGATCCACAGTAGCACATTGCTAACAGGAAGTGCTAATACCTTGACTTTTGGTTTCCCAATTTTCAAAATTAAACTAAATCAACAATGTAAAATAAAAGACTGTGGGACTGAACAATCACTGCTGGTTGAGGTGCCAGAATAAAACCTGGAATAGTTCCCAGTTCTTAGCAAATGCATATTGTTGCTAGCTTAAATATGCTAACAGCCCACAGGCAACATTTCCAGCAACTGAAAATATTATGAACCATTTCTGCCAATAAACTTCATTGAACAATGTAGATATATGCTGCCAGATGTGCAATAATCAATTTTACAAACTTACCAGCCACCTTAAAAAAGCTGCAATCATGGAAGCTAACAACGCTAACAGGAAGTACAAACTCCACAACTCCAGTTTTTTTAAAATTAAGCTCAATAAACAACGTAGAACTGAACAAACAGTACAGGAGCCAGAAATCGAACCGGCAACTGTCTTTATACCCTTGAGATAATATGAACCTGGCAAAAAAGTTTGTATTTCAATATTTAAGCACTGAAGCACAAATATTCTGTTTGCTTCACTTTATAGTTATTCCTCACTTTAGTTTCCTATTTTTGCCAAAGTACTGAACAAAAACAAACAGAAAGGCGTTTTCCGCTGTGCATTGCTCTACGTAGCATCATGTTAATGTTTGCAGCAGTGAAATTTTCTCCTGAAAAAGTGTATAGAATCTGTGAAGCTCTTGAGAAAAACCCGCCGTTTTGGGAATCCTGCGGCTCCAGGAATAATTTACAGCAGAAACGTCGTTCAAAGCTTAAACACCTCGCACAGAAATGCAGATTTTCCAGCAGAAGTGGCTTTTTGATGCCTTTTAGTTATTTTCAGTTTATCCTTATTAAACTGAGGAAAACTGCAGCTTTGAGCTGTTTGTCTTCATGACTCAGGCTGCGGCCAGATTCCTCTAGATGATTAAATATGGCCGATCACGAGTCAGCATTTTATCTTTAGGATTCAAAATAAAAATAAACATAAAAGAAAATGGATAAAAATAAACAAATGCCACACTAATATCGATAAAAGCAGATCTAAAAATATTTCACTGGTTCCTGTAGGATCATTCTTTGTGGAAATTCAATGCAAATATTGCAGAAAAAACTTGAAAAACTGTTAAAAAACCTGAATTTGTTATTAGATCTGTATTTAAAAACATTAACTGGCTCCATTTAGCATTTAGCCAAATTGTTAAGAGCAAATGTGAAAATTAAACGAAAGTGTCCCGGGAATAAACCCTTGAGGAACTCCATAATCCACATTCAATTCAAATTTTAATTAAAAAATATGTTACTGATCCAAAATGAAAATTAAATGTTGTGTGTCAGATTACTTAAACAATTTTCAGAGGTATTGTGGATTTCGATAGCTGTCTGCAGGAAAGATCTCCTGTAGCAGTCTGTGTTAAGGTGAATCTGAAGAAGCCTCTGACCAAAGAGCCTCACTGAAACAAAAAGCATTTTTATTTTGTTCAGTCAGATCTGACTAGTTTGTGTCCGAAGCCTCGTTTAGATCAACTCAAACTAAAACAGACGTTAGCATCCGTTTAGCTTAACGCTTCTACTAGCGCCGTCTCAGGACTCTAAACATACAATCTGTGTGAAATTTTGTTCGGCAAATTTACTCTTCATTGCTTTCCAGTCAGGATTTAGAGTCCAGCTGCCGGTGCCGGTCGGCACTGAAACCCCCCAGAAACGTTCAGAATGCTAACCAGATGCGCAGCGTATGCTAACCATAAAAAGCAGCTGGAAACAAGGTAAGAGTGGTGTCTCATGTGGCAGAGCAGCAGATGCATAATTCCTCAGGGAGCTGTTAGAGTCTTCAAGTGCTCTCCATTTAATATGTTGTCATATATATTAATTACCCCCTACCCAGAATGCCCTGACCCCCCGCGCCCCTGCGACTCGTTGATGGCGTCGGGCTGTTAGCGGCGCGATCCGGCTGAGTGGCGGCGGTGTGAGGAGGTTAACGCAGATCCACAGGCTGCGCATTAATCACTGAAAGGTCAGGCGGGGAAAGGCCGCTGCTGCAAATTAGTTCTGGGTGGACGGCAGGTGATCTGAATGAACACGAACCGCCGACAGGTAAAGCAAGATCAATGGATCAGACGACACGACGCCCTGCATTCATCAGGCTGCTCAGGCAGACGTGGCCAGCGGAGGATTGTTATGTCAACTGAACTCGATGGACAGCTGTCGTTAAATGAATTCGTCGTTTCTGCTTCTGAAGGGAACCAACCTGCAGACTCTGATTTTCCTCATTTTACTGCGGATGGAAAACTAAACAGCCGGAGGGTGAACCTGTGGGCTGAAGCGCCTCCACAACAATCATGGAAATGGAAACATTCAGGAGGAGGACGAGACCTTAAAGGGAAACTATCACTCTTCATGAACAAGCCAGCATCGCTTCATAGGCTACAGAAAACAGGATCTTCACACTTTTTAACCAGAATCATCCTTAGAAAACCAGATTTCATCGCCTCAGATCTGCTTCTCTTGAGCTCTTTCAGCACGAGCTAATTTAGGTTTCTGTCACTTTTATGCAAATGAGCTGCTGCAGGCCACGCCCCCTAGATCAGCGTTCATACTTTATGAAGCATGGAGGGAAAAGAACAATTAATCCCATCAAAAATCATTCATTTTATTTTCATCAAGAAAGTATTATTTAAACAAAATCTTTGTTTAGTTTATTTTATTCACGCATCCTGTGATGTCACTTCCTCCTTCACCAGACCGCTCATGGCTGTAATGGAGGAAGGTTAGTTCCTCACTGAGCTTTTGTTGATTTACAATCTAAAATATTTAAATGTTTAGCAATGGCGTAAATATTTAGCTACAAACTAGGTGTTTAGTTACCAAGCTAATTATTTAGTTTAATAAAAGCTAAATATTTAGCTTGCTAATTTGACAATTATGACTGAATCATTTTTCAGACTTAAACATTTTTAGTTGCCTAAAAATGGCTGAATGGTTTCCGTTGCTTCCAGAATCAGTAGAAACAGAAATGAAAGTATAAAAATGTGAAAACAGTGAAGTTTTAATACAATTTCCCTTTAAAAACGTTTTTTATGCAGCGATTGCTCACTTTGTGTTTTCTTCCAAGAGCCGATGAACGTTTTTGACTGGAAACAGAACCGGACATCATTTCTCCGGTGAACTTTCCGTCCACTGCTGCAGCTTCTTGTTATCGCTCAGCTTCTAGTTGTTTGTGTCTGTTCTGCTGTAGTTGCGTTTCCGTCTTTGTCTCCAGTGTTTTGCTCTGATAGAGAAAAGCTCCTGGATTTAAAGCGGCTCTTATCGCTAAGAAGACATTAAACGAGAGGCTCAGATGTCCGAAGTGACATCCCACTCTGGGAGATGAATGGATCTCCGCTGCAGAGTGTTCCCATTATGGAATCACCGAGAGGCTCAAGGACAAATCTGGGAGAGAAAAGTGTGAGCATTTTATTAGATTATTGCTGCGTTAAAGCATTCGGTTACTCTGCAAACATGCTGTATGCCTGCATGTAGTTTAGGTGAAGTAATAAAACGCTGTGAATGTTTTATGTTGGAGCTCAGAAATGAGTTTCCTCAAGATTTAAAATCATGCTGGTTGTTTCTGCTGCGACCTCCATTATCCAGGACATAAAAGCCCCGATGAAGTGAAATGAAAATGTTTATCATCATGAAATGAAAATGAAAAAAGAAAAACAGGTTTTTCTTTTCAAGTGCTCAGTCCTTTCAGCGCGTTGGGCCTGGTTACACTTCAGATGATCACAAACCAGAAAAGCAAAAATAAAACTCATTTCTTTGTCAAACATGCAAACTTTCTTTATAAATCAGGTGGTGGCATGTATATGAAGGTTTAAACCAGGAACGTTTGATTAAATTGAACAAATTTGAATGAAAACGTCAGTAAATTATGTAAAATGCTTTTTCTCAGTTCTGCTGTGATAATAAAGTGCTAACATTTTACAAAACGTGTTTTTGGTTTTTTTTGGAAGCCTGGGTTTGATGTGGCGCCGCTTGTAAAGTTACAGTCAGAAATTAACAGCAATAATTTTATCTCATCATAAGAGGAAATAAAACGACGATTCAACATATTTTCATAATGTTACTGATTCACTTATAAATGAGCTAAATAATTAGATATTCAGCTCAGTGCTAAATATTTAGTTTGGAGCTAAATATGTAGCTTATGAAAACATATTTACTAAATTAAATGAAGTTTATGAACTTCATTCTGTGGAGAATCTAACCACACATCTTGTAAATGAATCATTTAGTTTGAAGTTAAATATTTAATTTGCTAATTAAACATCCAGGTTGCATATTTAGCCTCAAGCTAAACATTTAGCTTCCTCACAGTGCTGCATTCAAAGACACTCCGTTACTATTGGCTGCATTTGGTCTGTCTGTGTTGAACTTTGAATTGAAGTTTCTTTTGTTTGGTGTCAGACATTTTGTTTTTAAAGGTCATGTGTACAAAGCGTCCAGCGTTGACCTTTAGCTCCCGGCGCTCTGTCAGACTCCTCTCAGGCCTCGCTGTGTTTGTTTCCACATCACAAACTTTCCTGTGGAGCCGTGGAAGTCGCTCTGATTAAACATTCACCTCGCGCAGGGCTAATCCAGTGCTGCTGATGTTTATGAGCGCTCCATGTAATCATTTGCACCGAGTCGTTCCACCTCCAGGTGTGATGAGCAGCGGCCCGTCACCTCCTGACACCGCCGGACCCGGCGCTGCCAATAGAAAGCCTGACATTGATTCCCCGGCTCCAGGCTGGATTCAGTCGTCGGCTGTAATTGTGTTACAGGCGAACGCATCAGCAGCAACACATGAGCTGCTGGGTTTATTGGAGATGAAGCCGATGACGAGCAGAGAGGAACCTGTCAGCCAGATAAGGTCAGCAGCGGGAGAAAGCTTCATTACATTAATTATCTCTCTGCAAACTCTTCTCTCACCGACTATTATTTACCCTAACTGGCTCTGTTGTTATTTTTAGCAGAGGAAAATGAAGACTTTCTTGTTACAGATGCTTACAGAGTCCAGGTGTTGCAGGATTCTTGTTTCTCTCCAGTCATAAGTTGTTTCTTGAACCTTACGGTGCTTTAATCCGACTCCAGTCCGTTTGCCTGGAGAGTCCGGTTCGTTTGGGGAGGAGTGAACGCTAAGCGAACCAAACTCTGGTCCACCTTAAAACCTCCATCTTGGTTCGGTTGAGATGGACTCTGGTTCGGTTCGAATGCATGAGGAGACCAACAGCAGGAAGTGGACTACAGCGCAGGGGATTCTGGGTAAATACAACCAAAACAAATGAGTTAGCCTAACGCTAGCAATGGCTCCTGGTCTTCCGGTCCGCTTTGCGTTCACATATGCATTCAAACCAAACCAGAATTCCCTTCTACCGAACCCAGACCGAGGTCTCCAGGCGGACCAGAGTTGGGTTCGTTCCCACCTCCCCAAAGCAAACTGGACCTTGTAGGCAAACCAACCGGAGGTGAATTGAAGCGGATTAACGGGGCTGGTGTGAATGCAGCCTGGTGGTTTTCTGGAAGACTTCCAGGTGTTGATGGTCCAAAGATTTGATCAGCAGGAAGAACCACAGAAAAACGCCCAGCAGAACCCAGCAGGGAAAAGCAGAGCGCTCAAGTTTTACCTGCTGAGTTCCACCCTACAGGTACCGACCCAATGGCGCCCTCTGGTGTTGGGCTCTGAACCACAGAACCCAACACCCATACATACTGAACTAGTCGGTTTCCTTTTGGGAACTTAAAGTTTACTTCAGGAAACTTTCATGTTGCTTCCTGGAATCTGCACATTCATTTTGACACTGACTAAATTTAGAAAACCTCTTATGTTATTTGCATAAGGATTCATAATAATTAAAAAACACTGAGGCGAAATGCAGGAATACGCACCTTGGAGATCTGCTGGCATAAGCATTAAAACCTGGTGTGTATTTTTTATTACTGCAGCTTTTTTTCCTCTGTCTGTAATGTTCTGTAGAGCACTTTGTTCAACAATAATTTGTTTAGACGGCCTCCATAAATAAACCCAATTTCATTTCATTTGGGTTTTCATCATCTTCCTACGCGGCGCTCCCGTCTTCCTGGTGCTCAGGAAGATTAACTCACAGCTGCTGCTACGGATGTTTAGTTTAACTGATTATTTTCACTCTTTAAAGCTGTAAAAGTTTCTAAAATGACGTTAAAATCAAAATGAAACGCGACGTATTAGTGCCCTGATAGGAGCTGCTTACTGAGGAGGCTAAGCAGGATGGGACATATTTTTGGTCGTGTGGAAGGTCAGATCATTTCAGATTTGCTCATGCTGCATTAGAAACACTGCACTTAATATGAAGGAATGTATTCGTCTCTGCAGGGCGGCTCTCCGTGCTGATGCTCCTTGATGAGGCTTGGCAGAAGCATCGAGGAAACATAAGCTCAAAATAGATCACAGAACGGCAGAGCATCCTCTCATCTTGTTAAAAGGACATGAGAGGGGAGGCAGGGAGGAAGCTTAGAGCAGGAGGGCTGAGATTTAAATATTTACTCCATTAGTCATGTTGTTGAAGCCTTTGACAGGAAGTCAGAAGGATATGGGGCGCAGCATCAAGAGCCGAGTCACTGAAAACAAAATATGGAGCCACTAATGACTGAAAAACATATCAGAACATCAGGGACTTGTTGACCCTACAAGCTAGCATTAGCTCGTTAGTTAGGAAGGTTTCCACTGGTCGTCTAACCCAAACACCACTGGACTCAGAATTTCACTCTAATTTCATTTGATTTGAATCTTATATTTGGCTGCTACATCAAAACTACATGGGACATTTCAGTGGTGGACACCACTAGCTAAAAGGTTAGCTGCACAAGTAATAAACGTAATTTATGCTAATGCAATACACAAATAAGGTAGCTAGCAGAAGCTAAAGCGCTACACCAACATGATATTAGAGGAAGCTAACGCTAAACAGTTTGCCAACATGACAGATCATAAAATATCTGAACCCCAAGAGAACCGGAGAGCGCTCCAAAAGCAGGAAGTGGACTACAGAGCATGGCATTCTGGGTAAATGCAACCAAAACAAATGTGCTAGCTTGATTTTTAGCCAAAGACTAAAGAAATCCTCCAACCACTAAAATCTGACGCCTCCATCTTGTTTCCATCTGGTGAAGCAGGAAGTTGCTCTCAGCGTCTTCAGAGGTTTTAGTGCCGTTTCCTGCAGTGGTTCTTGGTGCAGCGCCCCCACAGGCCAGGAGGGGAACAGGCTGGTTTGACTCAGAACCACATCAGCTTCAGGTGGAGCAGATGATGAAACTTTGGTCCCAATAGAACCGACTCCAGACTATCCTAAAGCCCTGAAGTTAAATGAAAAACAGAAACTTCTCCTGGTGATTTTATCATGTTGTCGATCTCCTGTTGTTCTTTCCTGGCTTGTATTTATTTGTCCTTTCCGTCCCTCTGTGCCCGACTCCGGCAGCAGGAAACAGCAAATATTATTTGCAGCTTATCAGAGATGACTCGGTGCTGCCTTGTCGGCACTACTGGGCGACTCGTTTGATTTAATAAAAAACTCCACAGTTCTGACAAGAGCGCGGACGCCTCTTCAGAAAAGCCTGTTGTTATATCACTTAATCCTCCCTCCTCTCTGCGAAATATCACATTTCTTTTTCTTCTCTCTCCCTGATGCTGGGATAAAAGTGTTTATTTTCAGTTCTCAGTCCAGATGTGCAACCCAGTGAAACCCAGTCTCATTTTAAAAGGATTTATTAATATGGCATAAAGGAGCAGTGGCAGCAGTGACAGATAATTTTAAGAGGATTAAGGGAAAAGCCAACCCACACACACATTTTAATCTCATTTTTAGAATAAAATAGTTGCCTTATTTTAAAAAAGGCAATGCCCTCATGGAGGAGAAGGCTCTCAGAGAAATACTGAAACCTGACAGTCAGATTGCAGGACCGTGGCTCACACTGGTGGTGGAAAGAGCCAGCAGGATAAACAGAACCGGTGATGGAGCAGAATCAGCCACTCGCTGTGGCTGCAGGATCCGTCCAGAACCAACTGCAGAGACCCAGAAACAAACCGCTGTTCAGACAGCTCTCCGTTCAGCTCTCCGTTCAGCTCCGTCTCTAATCCACGTTTTGTTCCTTCTGGTCTGCACCAGATTTATGAGGGAGCAGTGCTGGGCACGCTTAGCTAATCTGCTAATAACTTTGTAAATGTTTAGTTTCCATCAAATAAATTTATTTCCTTCCATGTTTTGTTAACTTTCAGTTCAACATCTGTGTTGAAGTTTTGGTTATCGACTCTAAAAAAATCTTCAAGTTCGCATTTCCCACAACTCAACAAATTTAATTTAGCACTTTAGCATTAGCCTGTGCTAGCGTCCATGCTGGTAAGGCGTTGCTAATGATTAGTGCTATGGCTCAGAGTTCAGAGCCATTCTGTATTGAAAGCGAATAAAAAGCAGCTGACTGTTTAAAACAGTCGTTTTGTCCGCTGACCAAACCAAGGTGGATAAAAATGTGTGGAAGTTTCTCCAGAATCAGAGCGAGGAAGATTTCTCCTCAGTATGTAAATGAAAAGGTTTCTGATGCATCAGCATGAAGCAGCTTCACTCTGATCGATTCCCCACATCTGCTGGGTCTCAGGGAGGGAAACACTGTTGCATATGGATGACTGGACAACATTTAAATATCTATTAATCTTTAAAATACCATCTCACTTATCTGCTGAAGAGTATGTTTTTGGGTTCCGGCATTGTGGCTTTTTATGGAAGGAAACATAAATGTGACCAAAGTAAGTCCGGATCCGCAGAGCCAGCAGGATAACCGCCTCTGCCTGGAACTGATGTTTCCTCTAAAGCTCTGCTGATGATCACCTGAGGCCGACGGGGCTGTCAGCGTTTTCACAGCCTGGTTTTCATTCCACCTCTTTCCTACAGCAAAGAATTTGCATTCAAATGTCAATCTACCACTGAAACAAAACAAATATGCTCTGGATGTGATAAAGATGCAACCAAAGCAGGATTAGAAGGATGTCAAAATATTACTAACAGCTTTGAAAATGCACAGTGTTCACCCACAGGCAGCTTTTAGCTTTGGTTAGACTGAAGGAGTCAATGATTTAAAACCAGTTGGTTAAATGGAGTCAATTTCAAATTTCAATCTGCCTGAATAAACTTCCTTTATGTTCACCTCTGGTTTTTCTGTCCTTTTTCTAAATCAAAGTCAACATTTGATGAATTTAGTGATTTCTGATTGGAGGACGGCTGTGTGTTCATGCAGTGTGTTAACAAAGTCACCATCTGCGATTCCATTACCAATGTGTTCAAAACTTCGTCCATATTTCTGCAAATGTTAAAAACAAAACACAATTTTTCAATTGTGGCGATTTTTTAACTAAGAAACGGAATTAAAATCACGTGAATAAGTTTTTTATGCAATGCGTCATCATCCTACAGCTACTTCCTGTTGTCTTCTTTGTTGTTTCTGCCTGTAGCAACATCCTGTTGTTGATCATGTGATTCATATGATGCAAAAAAAGTAAAATAAACCAATTTTGATATGGCTGGAAAAAACCCACTTCATTCTAGCGCCAAAACTTCTCATTGAAAAACAAGACTTATTTCTAAATTGGTGTTTTTACATTAAGCAACTTTAATTTCTAAACGTTAAAATTATACGGTTTATGGAAACACATCTACAGCTGGAGACCAAACCATTGGTCAGTAATGAATTTTGAAATAAAAGGGTTTTAAATCTCCCCGATCTTTGGACTCTTCCACTGCAGATACACGACGGATAACTGAACCAATCAGTCGACGTTAAACTACATGATGTTATATTTAAACATCGAAAGTGGAAAACAAAGCATGGCCTCCATGTTGAAGCTGAGTTCAACATCAGCCGCCTTTGAATGAGACGTATGAGAATCTATGTATCAATATTTCCAGGCCGGGAGGCCGGCTGTGATGAATGAATCTCTCTGAGTTAATAACAGGAGTGAAGAATCTTTCACATCAGGTTCAGCACAGGCAGGTATGTACAACATGACGCCTCCTTCCTCCTGGCCGCCATCAGCGCTCAGACAGATGACGTCTGGGTGTGAAGTGACGGATTCCCAAGGTCGAAGTGCTACAAGCCAGACGTCCAGAACGGGAGAGAAACAAATGAGACGGAAGCAGCCGGCTGGGAAACATGGCGAAGAGGCAAACTGAGGCGGATCCATCGCTAAGCTCCGCCGCGCCACACTGAACCCAACCCACGAAGAAGAGTCAGAGCTCTGGGTTCGACCCGGGAATGATACGTCACAGTCCAGTTTGGGGCTCCATACAGACAACAATAATCAGCAATAATGTGGGATATTTAGCCTCTAATAGCAGAAAGACACAAAAGTTGAATTTGTACAATGTCATTCATTGATTTATAAATTTCAGTTTAAAGCTAAATATTTGGCTCCAAACTCAATATTTTGTTTCGTAGCTAAACATATAGCTCTAAGCTAAATATTTAGCTAAATATAGAGCTGTAAGCTGAATTTAATTTAACTGAAGCAGAAATACTGAACATGTTGAGTGGAAAATAAACCATAATTAGAAACAATTGAATTGAAACAGCAGCAGTTAATCTAAAGGTTTCCAAGACCCAGCTTTTATTTTGGTAGTCCACTTCCGGTTCTCAGCAAGAGAATTAGCATATCAGCTAATAGTTAGCTCAAGCTAAGTAGCTAGCTGGTTAACATCCATTTTTTAGACCAGGGGTGGGCAATTCCAGGCCTCGAGGGCCGGTCTCCTGCAACTTTTAGATGTCTCTCTACTTCAACACACCTGAGTCAAATAATAAGGTCATTAGCAGAACTCTGGAGAACCTGACTGCATTTAGGGGTGATTCAGCGATTTGATTCAGCTGTGTTGGACCAGGGAGACGTCCAAGAGTTGCAGGACACCGGCCCTCGAGGTCCAGGATTGCCCACCCCTGTTTTAGACTGTTTCTGTCTTAATTATTTCTTAGCGAGGCATCTTTAATCTGTCAATAGAAAGTTTTCATTTTACTAATGTTGCTCTCTAATCTTGTAATTTGGGAGTTGATTTGATAAGTTGTTTGTTTTCATTTTCTTTTGTTTCTTTTCTTGCCTTTCTACTTTCGCCTCAAGGGGGCGCCAGAGTGGAGAACTTTCAAAACTTTTCCAAATTCATCCACAGATGTTTGAAAACTATTTCTGCCTTTTATTTAAGTTATGTTATAGTTTGGGCTTTGATTAGGCTGGGTATAGTATCTGAAGCCATATGTATGGAGCTAAATTGGTGCCAAAAACTTTGTTTAAAAGAATTGCAAAATGAAACTGAATAAGAAAAGTTAAAATCTACTTTTCAGATTTAAGGGTTTTTCCAGTTATTCTTCACGTTTCAAAATAATTTTTCAGTTTTAAAATAATTTTTCAGCTTCAAATATACTTCAGTTTCAAACAAATGTTTTAAAGCTGAAACATCTTTTTTGAACAACCTGTTTCAGCTAAATATGAATGATTCCATTAGTTTCCCTTGAGGACTTTGTTTCCTGTTTTATTTTGAAAGTATTTGTTTTTACATATAATCTATAGAAGGTTATGTTTTTATATCCGCCGCTTTTCTCATCGTCTTCAGCGTTTCCATTTCTGTCTGTCAGATTGTGTTTGTATATTTAATATGTTTACGTTAAACTAATGATTTGATCTTCCGGTTCTTTCTCTCCTCTTTCTCAGACTCCGTCCCGCCGCGCAGGAAAATGCCTGATGACTTAATCGTGTGATGAGAGAAGGTCGATAAATAATCTTCCAGTCTTCTGAGGAGATCTGAACATGAATGTGTGTTTGCTTCGCACGCCGTCGATAATTACTGGATGCATCCAGAGTCTCTGAGGGTTGATTATAAAACCCTCGAGGTTTGAAGCTCATTTACCATAAAAATATCTCCATTTAATTTTCTCTTTGAATCCATATAGAAACCAAAGGGGGAATAATTAACATCTTTCCAGATCAGGCCGGTTAGCGGTGATGCTCAGGGGCGAAATCTCGTTTCCCCATAGAAAGGATTCCTGGTCTCTTTCCAGGTCGGACCCATCAGCCGTCTGCTGCCATTAATATGAAAGACATTCTTGTATTTTTGGGTTTGGTTTGGTTTTTTCACAGCCCAGGGATTCAGTGCTTATCATTCTTCTCTTTCCTGTCCGTTTAAGACCCAGATGGTCGTAGCAGCACCGGTTTTCTACTGGTTCCTCCAAAACCAAGACTGGATCGACCAAGATAGGACAAACCGAGACCGGACCCTCCAACACCACGACCGAGACCACAACCGAGACCGGACCCTCCAAGACAAACAAGGACTTTGTCTTGAACTCATATAATTAGAGTTCAACTAAAATGTAAAAACTGTTAATAAAAACTACTTTCTGGTGTCAAACTAATAATGATCACAACACACCAATGTTTCAGTTATTAAATGCAGCCACTCAGTGCAACTGAATTCATCATTTATATGAAATTAACACAAAGACAGTAATAAAACAGGTTCCTCTCCACTGTCGCCACATGCTTGCTCAGCAGGAGTCGCTGTAAAGTTAACATCTGGATGCAGGTAGCTGTGATTTCATTGGTCTAAAGGTGTTTCGCTACAATATTCACTGTATTTGGATGAAGTAGCTTCTGTGTGTTTCAGATATTATATCTATAAACTAAACTGAATGTGATCTGTGACAATAACCCTCAGTGAATCGTTAATATTCTCCGTTTTCCAGGGAACATTTCACTTCTGTGTGTGACAGGAACCCGGTGGGGAGCGATGGAGGTTGTCACCGCTCTACCTGCTGCCTGCGGCGACGCGGCGAAGCCTCAGGGGCGAAACCTCAGGGGCGAAACCTCAGCAGCTGCTGCGGCATGCGTCACGCCGCAGATCCCGCAGGAGGACATCTGCTCCGGAGAGGCAGGGATGAAACAGAACCGCTGCATTATTCTGCTGCTGCTCCTCGTTCCCCTCTGTTCTCACCTGAGTCAAGTCGCTCCCCGCCTCTTCAAATCCAACAAAACTGCTGTCAAACATTTGTGCTACGTTTGTGCAGCAACATTTTTTGTTTGAGCTTTTTTTATTGTGAAAATTATACAGAAAGTTTAAAGGTCAAAAGGTCAACCATCACTGCCACATTACCCAATTCTAACAACATTGGCTTCAAACATTTGTGCAACATTTGTGCTGCAAAAAGTTTTGTTTGTGTCACTATCATTTTAAGATATTAATACAAATTCTGAGACCAATTCTGTTAGATATGGATGATTTGTGAGGGAGCTGGTTGACCTTTTAACCTCTAAACTTTCATTAATGTTTTCAAAGCAAACGCAGCACCAACAAGATGCTGCACAAAAATAGTTTATTGACACCAAATTAGTTTAAATTTGGTTGGCTGGCTGACCTCTATGATTTCTGTGAACACTTATGAATATCTAATATATTTAATATCTTTAAAATGGTTGCGGCAATTTTTTGCTGCACAAACGTTTAACACCAATTGAATCAGGTGGAGGGAGAAACTTCACTCATCAGATCAAATCATAAAGCGTTAAATTTAAATAAAAGATAGTTTTAGTTCTCTAAATAATGTAATTTTATTTTAATAAGATGAATAAAAAGTCAAGCTCTGCAGTAGGAGGCGTTGTTTCTTTATCCTGCCTTCACCGGAGCAAACGGCTTCATAAAAAAATGTTCATTTTATCATCAGAACAGTTCGGCAGACATGTTGATTTTGTCCATTTATTGATGCATCATTTACAATCAGCATTCCAGATCCTGT
Organism: Poeciliopsis turrubarensis; assembly: GCA_010277015.1. Lineage (NCBI taxonomy): Eukaryota > Metazoa > Chordata > Actinopteri > Cyprinodontiformes > Poeciliidae > Poeciliopsis > Poeciliopsis turrubarensis. The sequence continues at coordinate 1,916,255 of VMRN01000068.1, forward strand.
TGCCAGGCAACGCAAATGGCTGCAGAGCATCACATTGAGGCTCAAAAAGCAGAGACATTCAGGTAAAGAAAGGAAACAGGTTGATGTTTCTGTGCTGAACTGGTCACAGAAAAAATGGACCAAACTGCTGGTATAACGAACAAAAACATCACTTCAGTCTGATAAAATGATACCAAAAATCAACCAGAGAAAATCAAACACTGCTTTAGAAATGAGGCTCAACAGAGTAAAACACAAACCGATAAACAATCTGAACTCCTGCTGCTCTGGTTTGTGCTGCATGAGAGGAAAATGCTTCAATTTCAATTTAGTTTGAATGAAACTGAAACAATCATCTTGTTTCTGTCTGTCACTTCTCATGAGAAATCCAATTATTTTATTCCAGTGCTTCACAGAAAAACAAGAGATCAGTGTTGCTTTGGTTTCCAGTCATTTCATTAAGAACAAAATCTGCAGTGAGTCTTTGCACCACCCCGTCCCTCTGACATCACTTCCTGTCTCCCTCTGCAGCTGCATCCAAACGTCACATCCTCACATCTGTCTCAGCGCCGTTTATAGCCGGCGACTGAAACGTCAAAAACAAAACTCAGGAAGCTGAGAAACAATGAGCTCCTGCTGCTCTGCAGCTAATCTGACTTTCATTAGCAGCGGCGCGCCACCGTGTTTCTGTCTGAACGGAAACTAAACCAGGCGTTTCAACCTGTGAGCTCACAACGACGCCATGATGTCATTTGAATCTGAGTTGGCACTTCAGCATGAGCCTCCTCTTCGTTGTTGATGGAGGGCTTCAGTGTTGGTGTTTAGTTGGCGCCGTCACTGAACTATAGAAACTCAACTGAAGTTGAGTTTAGTTTAGTGCTTTAGCATTAGCTCCTGCTGTGTTGGCGGTTCGCTTTGCCATTAGCAGAATCCATGTTTCTGATCAGTACCTCAGGTTTCGTACAACAAATTGTTGCTAGTTAGCAGCAGCCGCCAACCATGGTGGATTGACTTGAATTTAAAATAACTCTTCAGCTCAATACTGTGTTAGTGCAGCGAGTTGGTGTTCAGGTTTTGTGCTGCGACCTCTTCACCTCATGGACTACCTCTGGAAAACGTTAAATTGAAGCTAGCGCTTCTGCATTGGCCTCCACTAAACACTGTGTTGGTGTAGCATTTAGGGCTAACGTTCAGGCAGCCTGCCACCACGGGTTGTTGGTTTATCTGTCTTTTCATGGGTTTTCCTGGGTAAATGAGTTTATGGTTTCGTTGGTACCAGAGCTGCTCCTGTCATTTGCTGAAGCAGAAAAAACACCAGTTTAGCTCTGGAACTGGCTCCACCTGCTGTGATTTCCAGTCTTGCACACTGATAATAAACACTGTGCTTTTATTTGAGGCCTGATTGTTGCTCTCTGCTAAAAGCCTGAATGCTTCATTTATCTGAGCCTCCAGAACTGGGCCGGCCGGCGCTGCGGGTCCGTTCAGCTTCGGGGGGAAGGAAAGCCTCAAATCATCACTCTTTTGTCTTTAGTTAGTGGGTCAGTCTGTGGAGGTCATGCTCTTCTGGTAACCCGCCAACATCCATTAAAGCCCCGCTCCTCGCTCTTCCTCAACCTCAGACATCATCGGCTCTGTTGCGGCTCCGTTTCTCTCTGGTTTCAGCTCAGCATGCTCTCACAGAGCAGAAGAAAGCGGAAAAGTTGCCCTGGGTGATCCCAGAAGTGAGGCAGAGCGTTAGATGGCCTTGGTGATAGCTGCCACTTAGCAGATATCACACTGGGAAGGTCTGAGCTGCTTCCCTCTGGGCTTTCCCAGCTTCAACCTCCTGATAACATCCACAGATTTAGGAGCTGCGACTGAACCGGGGGATGATTTCCACCCAGAAAAGGATAAACCCAACAGATATGTGTCTTTTTTCTATTTATTTCAGTGTTTAAAGCAAAGCCAAAAGCCAAAGTGGGATAATTGATTGAATAAATCTCCAAGTGGAGCTTTGTGTAACTGCAGTCTGTTTGGGTTGTGAAGTTTTCACTCTGAAGAGCCAGGAGCAGAAAAGGATGAAAAACAAAGTGTACTTTCTGCTTTTGTCAGATTTAAGAGACGTTGCATCTTGCTGCTGTTGTCTCAACAAACTCCAGTTATTGACTTTTAACTGTTTGTTGTTTGTTTTACTGTTTTCTCTACTGTTTGTTTAATTAAAACATCAATTAATACCAATAAATTAGAACATAAAGTGCGCAGTTTATTGATACAAATCACACTTCTTTCTGTGACTCCTACAAAATGCTTTACAAATAGGGATGTTTTTCCAGAGGGTTATTTGTATTTGTGGGGCTTTACTTGCTGTGACACAAAAGTTGCATTTCCAGTACAAATGTTTGTAGAACTTTGTTGATATATGTAGAAATAAATAAATAATTTTTTTTTTTGCAATTGCGGTATCTCAGTCAAATAGGAAACGCAATTAAAATCACACATGAATACGTTTGTTCTTGGAATGAGTCACCCGCCATGACACTTCAACCACTTCCCATTGTCGACTTCTTTGTCGTTTCCTGCAGTAGTAACTTCCTGCTGTTGATCATGCGACCCATGTGGTGTGAAAGAAAAAAGCATTTCCATTTTAGTTTTGCAAAAAACCAAACACTAATTACGATAAAGCAAGGAAAAAAAAACACAAAAATCTTGGCATTAATTTTTATCTAGAGGTTAGCAAAGTAACTTCTCAGCCACATGGTCTTATTTTAAGTCAATAATTCTTGACCATATAGTTATAGCTATCGACACAGACTTTGTAATAATTGTCAGCCATTGTTTACGTCCAAACTTACCGGGCATAAGCTGGTGCAGAATTATGATTCATGTCTCACTTCATTCGTTGGTTTAAACCGTCCAGACTGAAGAGGCTTTCAAACGATCAGATATGGTTTAGTTTGAGCGTTAAATCTGAGTTATTTGGGAGAGAAACGATCACAAAAAGCCCAAACGGGTGAAAAATAATTACAGTGGAAAAGCAGCTGGCGATTGGACCAAAGTCTTCCAACAAACTGCGTCCATCAGCAGAACAACGATTCAAAACCCAGCAGCAGAACTACAGCAAAATGGCTGGAAATGGCCTACTCAAAGCCCAGACTGAAAACCTTTTGGTTGTTGGTTTTATGTCCTATTGTTGCATTGTGGATGAATCGATGTTTTGGTCCAGGAGGAGCTTCCTTGACGTTGTCACGGTAACGGCGATGCGGCTCGTCGTGCTGCAACATTCAGCAGAGAAAAGAAGATGGAGGTGTGTTTTCTTTTTCTTCTCCTGGGAAATCTCCAGTAATTAATTACGGCGGTGGCGCTCGTTGACCTGAATAAATATGCATTAAACAAGCATTTTAGCTGCTTCATCACATTTATTAAACCAGGCGACGGGCAGGAAGTGAGATTTTTATGAGGCTGATTTACTCAGCAGCTCCTGGACGGCGGAGCCGCCGGTTCTGGTGGCGGCGAAGCCTTTCACGCACTGATTGATCCTAATGAGGCGAACGGCGGCGCCTCGATGCTAGAGAAAAAAGATCAGACTCCTGGTGAGGAGAAATGTCATCCAACATGGCCTCTCACCTGTTCCCATGGGAGTCCTGATGGCTGGAAACGCTGTGAAATGTTTACCACGGTCCTGGTCGCAGGTGAGCAAGAAAAGTCAGGAAGGTTTGAGAGGAAGTGGAGAACGGCGGCTGAAATGTCCTTGAGGTTTCCTGGCAGGATGGAGACGCCGTCAGGAGGCAGGAGGAGGAAATCGATGGCGACCCGCCGTAATGACTGACAGCTGGCAGCCAGGCGACCTGGCGGGAAACAAGGAGCCCCGCCAAACGGTTTAACCTCAGAGGCACAACTCAGCCCTGAGACATCGCCATGACAACCAACACCTGATTTAGCTCAGGGTGAACGGATCAGAAGATAAATATTTAGCTTCCTAACTAAACATCTACGGAGCAAGCAAAATATTTAGTTTGTTCACATTTTAAATATTTTGTTTGCTGACTAAACGTTGAGCTTGGCAACTAAACATTTAGTTCTATTCCAAATATTTAAACTCAAGCTAAATATTCAATAAGCAAGCTAAATATTTAGTTTCCTAACTAAATATTTGGCTCAGAAGACCAGTACTTAATTACCAAGCAACATATTTTGTTAGCAAACTAAATATTTAGC
>VMRN01000068.1:1920827-1949872 GCA_010277015.1 Poeciliopsis turrubarensis
GTTTAATTAAAACATCAATTAATACCAATAAATTAGAACATAAAGTGCGCAGTTTATTGATACAAATCACACTTCTTTCTGTGACTCCTACAAAATGCTTTACAAATAGGGATGTTTTTCCAGAGGGTTATTTGTATTTGTGGGGCTTTACTTGCTGTGACACAAAAGTTGCATTTCCAGTACAAATGTTTGTAGAACTTTGTTGATATATGTAGAAATAAATAAATAATTTTTTTTTTTGCAATTGCGGTATCTCAGTCAAATAGGAAACGCAATTAAAATCACACATGAATACGTTTGTTCTTGGAATGAGTCACCCGCCATGACACTTCAACCACTTCCCATTGTCGACTTCTTTGTCGTTTCCTGCAGTAGTAACTTCCTGCTGTTGATCATGCGACCCATGTGGTGTGAAAGAAAAAAGCATTTCCATTTTAGTTTTGCAAAAAACCAAACACTAATTACGATAAAGCAAGGAAAAAAAAAACACAAAAATCTTGGCATTATTTTTTATCTAGAGGTTAGCAAAGTAACTTCTCAGCCACATGGTCTTATTTTAAGTCAATAATTCTTGACCATATAGTTATAGCTATCGACACAGACTTTGTAATAATTGTCAGCCATTGTTTACGTCCAAACTTACCGGGCATAAGCTGGTGCAGAATTATGATTCATGTCTCACTTCATTCGTTGGTTTAAACCGTCCAGACTGAAGAGGCTTTCAAACGATCAGATATGGTTTAGTTTGAGCGTTAAATCTGAGTTATTTGGGAGAGAAACGATCACAAAAAGCCCAAACGGGTGAAAAATAATTACAGTGGAAAAGCAGCTGGCGATTGGACCAAAGTCTTCCAACAAACTGCGTCCATCAGCAGAACAACGATTCAAAACCCAGCAGCAGAACTACAGCAAAATGGCTGGAAATGGCCTACTCAAAGCCCAGACTGAAAACCTTTTGGTTGTTGGTTTTATGTCCTATTGTTGCATTGTGGATGAATCGATGTTTTGGTCCAGGAGGAGCTTCCTTGACGTTGTCACGGTAACGGCGATGCGGCTCGTCGTGCTGCAACATTCAGCAGAGAAAAGAAGATGGAGGTGTGTTTTCTTTTTCTTCTCCTGGGAAATCTCCAGTAATTAATTACGGCGGTGGCGCTCGTTGACCTGAATAAATATGCATTAAACAAGCATTTTAGCTGCTTCATCACATTTATTAAACCAGGCGACGGGCAGGAAGTGAGATTTTTATGAGGCTGATTTACTCAGCAGCTCCTGGACGGCGGAGCCGCCGGTTCTGGTGGCGGCGAAGCCTTTCACGCACTGATTGATCCTAATGAGGCGAACGGCGGCGCCTCGATGCTAGAGAAAAAAGATCAGACTCCTGGTGAGGAGAAATGTCATCCAACATGGCCTCTCACCTGTTCCCATGGGAGTCCTGATGGCTGGAAACGCTGTGAAATGTTTACCACGGTCCTGGTCGCAGGTGAGCAAGAAAAGTCAGGAAGGTTTGAGAGGAAGTGGAGAACGGCGGCTGAAATGTCCTTGAGGTTTCCTGGCAGGATGGAGACGCCGTCAGGAGGCAGGAGGAGGAAATCGATGGCGACCCGCCGTAATGACTGACAGCTGGCAGCCAGGCGACCTGGCGGGAAACAAGGAGCCCCGCCAAACGGTTTAACCTCAGAGGCACAACTCAGCCCTGAGACATCGCCATGACAACCAACACCTGATTTAGCTCAGGGTGAACGGATCAGAAGATAAATATTTAGCTTCCTAACTAAACATCTACGGAGCAAGCAAAATATTTAGTTTGTTCACATTTTAAATATTTTGTTTGCTGACTAAACGTTGAGCTTGGCAACTAAACATTTAGTTCTATTCCAAATATTTAAACTCAAGCTAAATATTCAATAAGCAAGCTAAATATTTAGTTTCCTAACTAAATATTTGGCTCAGAAGACCAGTACTTAATTACCAAGCAACATATTTTGTTAGCAAACTAAATATTTAGCCTTTTAATAAACATTTATTTTGTGGAATAAATATTTTGCTCAGCAATTAATAGTGAGTTGGCAAGCAAAATATTTAGTTCTGCAACCTAAATATTTAACTTCCTAACTAAATATTTAGCACCAGTAACGAATCTACATATTTATTTTGAAGCCAAATATCAATCTTCAAACTAAATATTTAGTTTCTAACTAAATTCTTAGCTTGCAAACTATTCTGCTCAATGACTAAATATTTAATTAGTGAGTTAAATATTTAGCTTTACACAAAGACCCCAGAGTCTGTGTTGTGGACCATGTTATCATTCACCCTTCACACGTCGTCATGACAACCGTCGGCCTCCAGCCCTGTGCAGCTCAGGACAAATGAACGCGTCGTTTCCCCGGCAGTTAGAAAAGTTTCTCAACTGTCGGGAGGATCGGCTGGTTTCTGCTGACTCCAGCAGGTCGTCCGGGTTTAAAGAAGCAGAAGAAGGAAGTTTGACTTCCTGCGTGACTGTGACTCATCCAGCTGAACGTTTCCTCATCTCATTCCGACTGGAGTTGAGCTCCGTTTGATGCATTCAGATTTAAACAGTTTCCTGCTCTGACATCCACCTGCTGCAGCTGCAGTCAACAATTAACTCCAATAATTTGGGTTTTTCTGCCTCAAAGGAGGAAAAAAGGGGAATCCTCTTTTAGAGTCACATTTTCAGCATGTTATTAATGAATAAATAACAGTTTTTAATCTAAATGAGCTTGAAACTAAATATTTAACTCAATGTTTAGCTCAGAATTAAGCATCAAACTAAATATTTACATAGCTATTTAGCAATGTATTAGTTCTGAGCTAAATATTTCATGTGAAGCTAAATATCTAGATATTTATTATCTCCAAGTTAAAGGTTTAGCTTCATAACTAAAATATTTAGTTAGGCCTGTTCTGTGCAGGGGAGATTATTTCCAACAGCCATCTGTGATTTAAGCATTGACACATCCAGAGCTGTGACTCTCTGGCTGCTTTGCCAAGTCTATGATGTGCAGGGATTGTTTTCCATCATCATAATTGTTCCAAACAAAAAGTCTCAGCTGCTCCATCAGGGCCAAAAGACACTTAGAGCCATAAATCACTGCGGACGGACCTCAGCTCCTCCATTTGGGTTTCAGAGGCTCTGTCGAGACGCTGCAGCTGGTTGTTATGCAGGTTTCATCAGGTGGAAGTTTCTTAACACTAAATCTTTATAAATAATTCAGCATTTTGTCCTCTTGCAGGTAAAACTCTAATGACCATCAATCATGTGAGCTGCAGCTTTTCCTGCTGCAGTTTGTTGCTGGTGTTTCGTCTCGGCGCTAAATGGAAATCTGGGTGTGAAATTAGGAATCACTTGGAGCGCTGTGCACTCGTCTGCCTTATCAGCGGCGCCGTTTGCTAATGGGATTTCCAGCTGCACGGGTTCTGAGCCTGGCGCCGCCATCCTGTGTGGGGAGCATGTTCGGCCAGAGAGGGAGGGAGAGATACAAGTTTATTTTAGTTTTCTGCTTTTAAAAGATGGAAGGTCAGAACTCTGTAAACCAGAATGTCCTTCAAAATAAAGGGCTAACTGAGACCAAAGCAGCAGACTGGAGACTTTTATCATCCAGTTTTTGGTCGAAAGAGAGAAACAATAAACTATCCAAATGTTTGCGAAACTTTGTCAATATTCTGCTAATGTAAAAAAAAAAAAAAAAAAAAAAAAAAAAAAAAAATTTATAATAAAGAAATTTAATTATATTAAAAAAAAAAAAAAAAAAAAAAAAAAAAAAAACAGCACAATTTGCAATTGCGGTATTTCCATTAAATAAGAAACACAATTGACAAACATAGGTAAATAAGTTCACACGATAGGTCACCTGCTACAATACGTGAACTACTTCCTGTCATTTTCTTTGTTGTTGTTTCCACCAGTAGTAACTTCCTGTTGTTGCACCTTCGATCCGATTTAGACCCACATTTGGAAGTGGATCAAATCAAATTTTTCTTTTTGTGTGAAACGATTTGAATCGGGCCGATCATATCGCTGTGAAACAGGAAGGAGCCTGGATTTAGAGAGTTGCTTCTGTCACTCAAGCTGAGCATTTATCTGGAGCTAAAAGGAGAAATGTTTGGATCTCAAACAGCTGCAGTGTGGCTGGAGAAACGGTCAGAAAAATAAATGATTTGGTTGAAATCATCAAAGAAAATGAATGAATCTATTAACAGCAAAACCCACAGATGGCTGCAGGACTAATGGAGTCTGAAATCGCTTCATGTTTGTTGCTTGCTTCATCTTCAGAACGTTTCTGCAGGTACTGACCGTCTGATCCACATGAAAGGTCGTCTGGATCAGACATGGCGGCTGTAAATAATGCATCTCGGAGTGGATTCATTTTACAGGCAGGGGTTCATTACGAGGAGAACAAAGAGTCTGAGCTCAAACTGTCTGGGCTCCAGACGTGGTTCAGTTGGTGCAGAAACACAGGATGAACATTTCAGCTCAGACGCTTCAGAGTTTAAAAGCACAGAGAGTCTGGCTGTCAACGCTCTCCAGTGATCCTGTCCCATCACATGGACACCACGTCTCACAACAGACAGCGAGACTGTAAAAATAGTTCCAGGCTGGAAACCGTTTGTCATATAATATCATATAATGTTAGACGCTGAAGCATTGCACACTGATATTAGTGGAAAAAGCAAAAAAAGCAAAGGAAAATGCAATTTATGGCTCTTTGGGTGTTTTAGAAAATATTTGCATTGAATGTGAACAACAGAATGACTGAAACTACAGGACTCTGTTTGTAATTAACGGCAATAATCTGGATTATTAACCTGAAGTAAGAGAAAAAATGGAGGCAAATTTTTTCAAAGTCATATTTTAACATATTATTCGGTACTGTACAAATATCACATAACATATTGAATTAGCCAGCAAAGTATTTATGTTGCCTCTGTGGATATAAAAACCAGCGGACTAGTTGACGCGAAATACCAACAAGTCCGCATAAAACATGGCAACAAACTTCCGACCAATCACAACAAGCCTCAGCACAGGCTGTGACGTACCTTGACTCCGCTGTAGCTTAGCTCGGATCGTTAGCGGCGTTTCCGACGTGAAGAATCTTCAATTTGCGAACTTTGCACACAGTAAAATTCATGTCCAGCTCGGTATTCCAGGGAATCGTGTATACAAAAACCCCAAAAAGAGTTCAAATGTTTGTCTTCAACAAATATAGATCGACTGAATCCATCTCTCTCTCTGTTCTAGCGCTTTCCTCCCACGTTCCAGAACCGTCTACGTTGTGACGTCACAACGGCCGGGTAGTTTCAAAATGGAGGGCATGGTTTGTTTTTCTCTTTCTTCCCCAGTAGTTTGGTCCATTTTATGTCAAGTCAGAATCGCAGTGAGAATCGTAATAATTCAGGGAATCGATTGTTCATCACTTTAGGATTTAAACACCAGAGAAGAGGGCGGAAGAGAAGAATATGCATTTGACAAGTTTATCCACTCAACAGATCAGTAAGTGGTATTATTGTTATTATTGTGTTTTTTCTATCCTGGCACTTTGTGGCTCTGAAGACGAGTTTCTTGTTGACCTTTTTTTCTGCCTGTCGTCTCGGTTCGGTGCTTTAATTCTGGACTTGAACGTCTCTTTGGCGCAGCTTTAAAGCTGTTGCTCCCGCTGAGATCAAGAGCCGAACCGGAAGCTAAACGGCGGTGAGCCGGTCTAATCCGGCCGGCGGCTGTTCGCGGAGGCGCTGGGCCCTCCGGAACACCTGATTCAGCAGGAGCAGCGGCCAACTGGCTCACACCTTCAGCCTCACAACGGCATCCTTTCATTTAATGCGATGGGCCGCTGCAGTCTCTGTCTGAGCCACTTCTGTTTCCGATAAAGGAGCTAAAATACTCGCTCCTTCGCAGATTCTTTTGTTTTTGCTGTTCTGCCACCTGAACACATTAGAAAAGCAGTTCCACATGATGATTTGATCATTGAAAGGGGGTGAAAGCTAAAACCAACTGAATCGGTTTCGTTATCAATGGCGATCTCTTCCGGAAGCACCTTCCTAACATTTGCTCATTTGCGCATGCGCTGAAGAAATACCAATGCATTATAATAAATTAGATTATTTAGATTAATCAAACTACTCTTTAATGACTCAAATGAATTCAAAGATTATTCTCCTGGAGCTGTTCGCTAGTAGCTAGCGTCAATGCGCCCTCTAGTGGACTCATCATTCTCCAATATTTATTACTGTTTTACATCTTTATGGCCTAAATATGATGTTGGTGTTCTGTTTGGCTTGCTGTCAGCAATAACCCGATGTAATAAATGGTGGAGGCTCACAGGTTGTAATTCCTGCATCATCAGGCTGCTGGGTTGGGAATTCGCCGCGTTGCTCTGGGGATCCTCAGGCCTGCAGGTCCTCCGATAACAGCAGCAGAAATTGGTCGTTTCTTTTAAGACAGTCCATTAAAATTATACAAATGAGGTTTTAAATCATTCCCCTGTGCAATCTGTTATCTGAAGGGCCAAGCGTTTTCTTGTCACCGCAAGTGGAAAAGCATAATCCGAAGTTATATTTTGGAATAGTAAAGCATTCAAATCATTTTAGATTTTTTTCCTGTAACTTTGTCGATTTATAAAGTCTGAAATGAGCCTCACACCTCTGGGTTGTTCTCTTTTGTGCACAGTAACGAGGGTAATAACATCTCCAGCACACAAGCTCTTCAGCTCAGTAATGGAGATTTGATTTACTCAGATCTGCCCTCTGGGTCTGTGTAGCCTGAGGCCAGCGTTACAATGGCTTCTCATCTCTTTTTCTTTTTTCTGCCTTATTTTCTAGAGCTGCACAATTCTTTCATCTCAACAAGAAAAAAAGCACAGGGTTTTTTTTCCCCAAAAATTACAATTCAAATATGCAGTGGGTCATTAAGAGAGAAAGCGAACTGGCTTGGCTAATATAGCAACCTTAACCCAGATCTGGGCTAAAACATCACTCTGAGATAAACGTGAGCAGAGATGGAGAACAGTCTTTCATCTCTCACAGAGATTTCTCCCATGATTGACAGAGAAACTGTAGGAACTGAATTTTAAAGTATCTTTAAAATGACAAAAAGCCCTCAGCATTACAATATTTATGCAACATCTGCAGCAGGAACAGAAAACAGCATAACTTTCCTCTCCTGTTTGAAGCTTTCAGTCCCTCAAAACAATGTATTCACTGTATAAACGCAGTATTTTTGTGACTGCATGGATTATTTACACTCATATTTCAGGTTATTGTTTGTTTACAGGTAGAGTCCAACAGCAGATTTGGAGAGCTAAATCTGAGGCACATAACAGTGACTGGCTGCATGACAACACCTTTTCATAGCATTTCTGCTTCTTTCCACATGCTAATTGTTGCTCAATTAGCATGTGGATATTCAACTACTGACGGCACGCCTTGAACAGGGACTACAATAAATTAATCAGATTTGGATTGAAAACTACATATGCAACATTTTCTATTCAGAAACCATTTTTGTTAATAAATTATTTAATAAAATGAAGATTCAGCTCAACAACAAAGATGATCATTGTTAATTTGTTGTTCAACCTCACCATTAATGTAGCTTTAAGAAAAGCATTTGTGCTACTGCAATGTTTTAGCATTGATGCTATTTTAGCTTAAATGGTTTCGCTGATAAAAGTGAACCTCAGAGGGAAGCTGCATCGCCGTTTGCTGTCGTTAGCAGATGTAGTTTGTGCGTCAGATTTACAGGTGGACCAGAAACACAAGACGAAGGTTCCAGCTTGGGATTCTTGCATGTTGAAAAAAGTTATAAGTTGTGTTAAACATTTTAACGTGTCTGGATTTAAACGTTCAACACCACAAGTTATTGTTTGTTTACAGCTAAATGCGCTCACATCAGTTTCACTGCAACCTCTGTTTGGTGGCATCAGGACAACGCCACAGAAGTGCAGGATTTGAGTTTGTTTTTAAAGTTTGACTCAAAGTAACTTGTTTGAGTCATTCAAAAAAAACCAGAAGTGAAAGCAGCTGGGAGTGGCGGTGATTTACCCTCATGAGGCTTTGCATCACCAACGAACTAGTTTATGAAATTATGGATCTGAGAAGCCTGCAGGCTGAATGAAGCTTTATGATGTTGTTTATCCTGATGGTGGCGCTCACCAGGCCTCTTCTGTCACGTCTCCTAAGTACTCTATTAAGGTGCTGCCACTGTGTTGTAACTCTCCATTCCCCGGTGATTCATGAGAGGCCATTTTCCATGCCGAGTGAAGCTATTAAGATGTTGCCACCGGGCCTGGCATGTAGGCTGCACCTGTCTCCTCTTCTATAAGGAGAATAACATTTCCTTCTCTGGGTTTATTAACTCTGATCAGCAGCTTTACAACGCAGACAGATTAACCAACACGTCCAGCAAAGACAATGCTGTTAATTCAAAGTAGAAACTAGAAGGCAAGTTATGATAATCACACAAAGAAGGAAGTGATTCCCAAACTGTTTCCTGGTATTGCATCAATCCAGCCATCAGCAGAATCTTAAATATCCTGCAGGTAGAACCTGATACAAATGAAATAATGAGTATTTTCAATGCATTTCAATGGATTTTCTTTATTTATTCATGGTAATTAAGAAAGATGCACATTTCCAGAGAATATTGCATGTAGAAACGTTTAGACCCAGCAGTGAAGCATGCTAATTTACCAGAACCCAGCAGAAGGAGCTGATATATCAGCCAAGTTCACATTTCATTTTCACATTCTCCTCCTGAAAACAGACAGAGCGTCATTACCTTATCATCTCTGCTTGCTGAACAGCGTGAAGAGAGAAACGCTTTTCCACCTTCAGTCAATAACTGCTCTTCTGATGGATAAGTGGGCCAGTCCTAATGTAGAACTTTATCTCTCCAATTACACACAGGGGAATTCATCTCGCTGATGATAACATATATTTTAATGGAACGCTGTGTTGTGCATTGAGAATTGGATTCTTATTAATAAGCAGAGACAGCAGCATGAGGCCCAGACGTCACAGGAAACGGTTTGGGTTTACAGCTGGACTCCGAAATATGGCAGGCGCAAATAAAATCAACAAAATACCAGGAAAAAAGTTTGAAAAGAGTTAAAATTTACAAGAGAATCTGAGTTCTGAGAAAAGTCCAATTTTGAGAAAAAAAAGTCAGAATTCCGTTAAGAAATTTCTGAAAAACAGAATTCCAAAAATACATAAGAATTTAGGAAAAAGTGAAAATTCTGAGGAAAAAAAATCATATTTGATCAAATAACATTTGAGTTTTAAACTTTGAGATTTTCTTGCAGAGCAAAATTTTGTGGATCAATTTTATGCGTCTCAAGAGTTTTACAGTGTAAAGTTTAAACTTGTTGAGTTAACGCGACTCATCATGGAAAAACAACTGCTGGAGTTACCATCGCAAAAACCTCAAAACATTTTGAAACGTTGCTCAACTCTTTCTTTAACAACAATTTGGCAAAATACAGAAACCCAATAAATTACAATATTATAGAGAAGTCCATTTATTTCAGGAACTTCATAACAACTCGTTATAAAAACTTATATTCCTGTTAATTATAATGTTTTCCACAAAAAGTTGACATTTACATAAATTAATACAGAAATGTAGTTTAATGAAAAATCTGTTTAGCACCTGCTTAAAGGTCGTTATTTTCCAAATCATATTTTTAACCTGACAGCTGAGCCTCATCAGGATGTTTATTGTAACTGACTGAATATGACAGTATTTTTTTTTTTTAGTGGTGGTGCAGAAAGTCGCCAGATTTACGGCAGAGAAGGGGAGCCCAGCAGGAGCGCTGCGTGTGGAGTCACAGGTGATCCATCTTGGTATTTTTAGCTGTCGTGAACTTGTTAAAGCGGCCATATTGGAACACGGCGCCCGTCTTTAACTGAAACCTGGAGGCTCATAATTTATCTGCGGTGTCATCAGAACGGTCCCTGGAGTCGCCCGGCCTATAAATACGGAGACAGCACCCGAGGTGAGCCTCCTCTGATGCCCGCACTTTTTCACCTCAAACTTTGAGGCGCAGAAGGTCATTAGAAGGAAACTGTCAAGCTGCCAGCTTTCATAAAAACGTTTATAATGCCTCTGTGTAATATCCACACATTCAGGCTGCTGGGGGCAAAAACAAAATATTCCATTGATTGCTTTGAAGGAGACTTGTCAATCTGCCACAATGGTCACGTTCAGTGACTTTCTTTTGTTTTCTTTGAGTCTTTGAAGGGTTTCCAGTATTAAATACTATAATTTTAATTGAAATAACTAATTAAATTACTGGCTGGTTGATTGACGTTTGTCAAAACTCTTTCTGAATCATATAGTAGGTTCTTTATCCAGAATGAAAGCAACCAAAGGGTTGCTACTAGCATATAAAATATGAATATATAAGCAATGGTTTATAAACGCATCACCATGCTAGTTTTCTAACTTCCTGTAATGGTTAGCTGTGCTGCTCAGGCTGCTGTAGCTGTAGGTGAAGTCTGTTTTCTTGAATTTATTTAGTTATTTATCGATCTGACACCATGACTAGTGACAGGTTCAACAAATGTGTAAAAAATATATTTTGTAAAAGCTGAAAAATGAGTTCATTAAATATATTTTTCTACTATTTACTTTTAATTAATAATTTGTGTAATTTTGAATGAAATGACTCCCTTAATTAATGTAAATAAATAATAGTATAGCAACCCTAAACACAAATTAAATGTATTAAAAAAGAACCAAAAAAAATGTAATCACTTTTTAAAAAACCTAAATATTTGTGTGCAGGGCTGTGGCCCCCCTGTTCTCAGGCCTTAGCTTCGCCCCTGCTGTTGAGCTTTCCAGGTGATTTTCAGTGAAATGCTCCCGGTTTCTGCGCAGGCGTGATACAGGCTGTATGCTTTCTTTTCAGCGGGGCCATTGTGTTGCATGAGCGGCTCTGATGTGGCCCCCGCCCCCCTGATTGTTTCCGGGCGTCTTCCTCCCCGTCCCTCCTCTTCCTCGCCTTTTCCCGTTTGGAGCGGAGAGCTGACGTCAGAACTTCCAGCAGCTGTGGAGGCGAGCTGAGGAAGAGGAGGAGATGAGAGCGCTGGGTTTCTCCGGACCTCCGCGGGTTTCTCTGTGAGTACAGGTGGTTTTATTTTATTTCATTAGTATTCTTTGATCCGGACCCGGTCCGGTTCTGGCGCTTTCTGCTCGGGTTTGGAGTTCGTGGCCGAACCTGACGGGAAACTTTTGTTGCTCAAGTCGCTGCAAAGTGCAGCTCGGAGCGGCTGCGCTGAAATGTCGAGTCTTTGCTCGGTTTCGGTCCAGAAATCTTTCATTTGTTCCGTTTGAAATGTGCGGATCTGCTTGCTGTGCTGCGCAGAATGCGCTCTCAGGTGGCGCAGAATGCCGCTGTTTGGTTTTGGCGCAGACTGTTTGGGTATTTCTCAAAGTGCCGCGCTGGGTTTGTCATTCAGTTGCAGGTTGTTGCTGTAAATCCCAGCTTGTGGAACATGAAGTCGACTTTATTCGAATAATAATCGGCTTAGATGGGAAGAAATGGGACGCATTCCTTCATGTGCAGCGGGTCGGAACCGCTGCTGCGGGTTCGGAAATGTTTCAGGGACTTCTGCTTTTTGTTTTGCGGCTGAAACATTGGATCCGGTTGAGCAATGAGTTCGGTTCGGGTTGATTTAAACCCAGATTTCTCTGGTAAATGATTATAAAGTCTGTCTGAACTTCTTGCTGGACTGTCGCAGGTTTCAGGGGAAAATGGACGCAGTGGGAATGAAGGTTTTGCAGATTTTCCGCATTGTTGCATAAAAAAATTGCTGTAAATGCAATTAAATTTAAAAATCCTCAATATCTGCAGGTTGAAACTGCAAATAAACAGCTGATCACTGATACTTGCTTACATACATGCCTTCCTGCTTTCTTCCTGCCTCAGACTGTATGCATGTGGTGATGTAAGAGCATGAAAACTGAACATTATGATTACAGCTTCTGTTTTTATTCAAATCTGCTAAATATGCAGTAGTTTGTTCAGTCGGTTGTAGACAGGTGTGTCGATTCATTTTTCTGCCTGCGTCAATGCTACTTATTATTAATATACTTGTTAATTTTAATTAATAATTTCACAGATTTTAACACGATTAATTCCATTTTTAGTTCCGACGAGAACTTTGTTTTTCTCTTGTTTCTGGTACGGCAGTAAATCTGACGCGCAAGAGACTAACTGCATCTCAGTCCAATGCTCCTAATCCAATGCAATATCAACAGCATCATGGAGGAGCATTGTTGTGATGCTGAAGAACGTTGGAGCTTCTTAAAGAGACAGAGGCCCAATTTCAAGACATTAAATTATAAGGTCAGATTTCATTTAAGTCATTTTTAATCAAAAAGTAACAAAGTTGCTTGATTTTGCTATAAAATGCCTAGAAAATGCTTAAGAATATTTAATAAAGTATATTTATTTAAGCATACAAATACACTCTTGCCTTTGTCGATTTTAGGTAACATTTATTTAAATTTTAAACGTGATCAGATTACTTATTTAACTAAAGTGCAAAAATTACATTTACCTCTTTGAATGTAACTTTTTTCAAGACTCTTTAGTTGTTTAAGTATTGTTAATAATGTTGCAGAATAATAAAATTACAGTGATATTTCTAAACTTCCTGTCACCTTTAAACACTTTGGAGGTAAAAACATAGAAAACTATTGAAATCAGCTCTTATGTGTTCAGAATTCAGAGCTTCATATTTGAGCTTCACGCTCTTATTTTGAAAGAATTAGAGATGGGCAGTTATTGGATCCTTCACAATTTTTGGTATAATGTCAACCTGCCAGGTCTCATGCATTTACATTCATTAATATGAATTGTCCGATTTTTGAAAGTAAACCTGAACCTGAAATTAGAATGGAGATTCTGGATAATAATAAACTGATGAAGCTCAAGTTTGCTCCAAACCACAACCAGGAGTCGGTGTTTACTGCAAAGTGGAAACTCTTTGCTGCCACCTGGTGGTCGGAGGTATTCCAAAAACTTGTTTCTAAATTCACTAAACTGCATTCTCAATGTATATGCTTCCTATAATTTGTATTGATATGAATGTTCTACTTAATTTAGATGTCAACAAACAGAATGTCATTTTTAAATGGTTTTAAGTGAATTCAGGTCATAAGGACAGAATGAAACATGAAGCTAAAACGGCCTGCAACATGTTGTAATCTACATTTGCTCATGTTTACACCCAGTAAAGCAACAGAAATGGGCAGAGAGAGATGTCTGAATGCCTGGATGTGGGAGCTGGAAGGAGATAACGCAGGCGGTTCTGTGATGTCGTCTGACGAGGTTCTGATTGGACCAAGTTTGAGCCAAAGAAGCAGCAGGAAAGTTTTCAGTGGAAAAGATTTATTCTGTGTTTTAGACGACATGCAGAGAAATCCCTGACAGACAAAGTGGTTTGAAGGTGCAGCTGGCTCCCTGCTGGGTTCAACCAGACAGAAGCTTCCGGATCAAAGCATCGTTTAAACCTTTAATGTGTTCGTTTTACTGTTTAATGATCCAACATCTCTCTGCTGGATCTAAAGACCACGGATATTTGGTCCAACAATCAAACCATCAGCAGCTCATTAAAGTTGCATAATTTAAAAATGAGTATTTATTATTTGAAATAATACACTAGAGTATTCAATTAAATAACCTAAAAACTCATTAAATTATGTTGAATATGTACGCATATTTATAATTTTGTATTTTTTAGTTTGGAAAATATTTAATTGCTATTTTAATATAGTCAAAATACATCTAATTATAAGAATTTTATACATATAATTTTGTGGTAAATTAAATATTCTATTAAATATTTTAAATTCATATAATTTATTAATTAAATTCTAATATTTGGTCAGGACTTTGAATTTAGGTAAATTGATTTTTAAATAACTTTTTTTTCTGTATTGACACCATATATTCTGGAAGCTAATGCTGAGGAATTTATAAACGCAGAAAATAAATAAAAAATAATTGCAAAAATTATTTGAAGTGTGTTAAACATTTTCAAAGTTAGCAAAGAAGCAGAAGCTAAAATGAGCTCGTCTGTTAGCGCGGCAGCCATTAGCGCCACAGCAGCTAAGTTGCACCACTTTGCTCCAATCTGATGCCAGAATAATTTGAATAACAGATTAAAACTATAAATATATTTGCTGTTGAGCTCATATGTTTATTTATTCATTAATTTAGCAGCAAAAGTGAAAATGTTGCATTTACACACAAAGAAATTAATTAGATTTTTAACCAATCCCACCACAAGTTAAGTGTATATAAATGTGTGCATCGATAAACTGATGGTTTATGAGCTGAATGTTCATCATTTTCAGCAGTTTTTGATGTTCTCTCTGTTGCTCAGCTCCGGTTGCTGTTGGGGAATCGGTTCCTCTGAGCTTCCAGATAACAGATACGGCTCCTCCTGCTCGACGTCCAGCAGCGCCGCAGCCTGAAGGAGCCCTGTGTTCGGTTAACAGACACCTTAATTAGTGGCGGTTCTGGTTTCTGTCCTCTCGTCTCGCGTCTTTGTCTCACTTTCTCTTTGCTTTTGATGAGCCGCGTATTGTTTTTTTCAACTGGAGCCTCTCTCTCCGCTGCTAATGGAGCTTCTTTGTTCTCCAAATGAGAGAATATTAAGACCTACAAAGAGACTAAATAAATAAATAAGAGCAGCTTAAACCCCGTCAGTAATGAAGGTTTATATTTAGTGCTTTGATGTCTGAATACAATGCCAGAGAGAGAAAAAGTGCTGCAGCTTCATATGAATATCTGCTGTCCTGGAACAGAAACAGGCCCACAGCATCACAGATCCTCCACCGTAGCAAACAGATAAACGTCCTTTTGTTTCGCATTAAATCCTTCTGGAGTGTGAGTCGCTGAAAAGCTGACCATCCACATGTTGATGTTTGTGACGGTAGGACAGAAATCCTCCCACGCTTCCAAAATTCTGAATTAACAGGAGCTACAACGGTTAGTTTCTGTTTGGGATAAAGTAGATTTGAATTTAGTTTTTTGACCTTTGCTGTGCTCCGTACTTCAAAGGTTTGGATTCCAGTTGTTGTGATGTGCAGTTGAATTCTGCCGCTGTGACGCAAACAGCATTGGTCCTCATAACTGATTCTGTCAGAAACATGAAACACGTTCTCAAATATCAATAAACTCATAAACATTGGAAGATAAATATCCAAAATAACCGAACGAGAGCGTGAAGACGCCTTCATGTTTCCACCTAACTTTCTATTTTGATCCGTCTGATGATGTAATTTTTCGTTCTTAAATGATTCATAATTTGATCAGTTACTTTTTACCAAATAGTTTTTTAATATTACGTGAGTGTAATTTCTGGGTTCTCTGCAGACCTTTCGGGCCTGCTGGTTCTGGTCGGAACCAGAACCAGAACCAACCAGGGAGAATCAGCATTCAGCTTCTGAGCAGCACAAATCCAGATCAAACTTCCAGAAAACTGAAAAACAGCTGAAACGCTGAGCTCCTTTAAACCAAGGAGCCCAAATGTTCAGAATAACGTGAATATCGAGCAACATGTGATGATGAACTGAAATGTTTACTTTTTACATATTTTACTGTCTTTTCATCATGTGGATGAGTCTGCATTGCCTTTGTGCTGAAATGTTTGTTTTACTAATAAACTTGACTCACCAAGACGGGGAAGTTTGGTCAGATGACATCATCGTTTAATTAACGAGCGCTCATAAACACGGTTTAATGAAATGATTGTTTCTGTGCTTGGAGTCGGGTTTTGGCGGCGCGTTGTGAGTCAGAGGCAGGTCCTCATGGTGCAGTTATCGGAGGATTGATGAGCAGGTAACGTAAAGTCGCTGATGCAGCAGAAACAGACGACCTTTGCGGCAGGACGAGGAAAAGTTTAACTGAATAAAATCTACCTCCAATTGGATTCGGAAGTGTGTGAAGTCAGAAAAACACGGCTGCTTCCTGGACTCCTTCTGTCTGGACAGAAAGTTTAATGAGTTGAAGGTAAATAACTCTCCCTAATTAGCGATCGGAACCAGGAGTTGGTCCTAATGAAAAGTTTCAGCGTGATGGATGGACCTCCTCGCTGGACGCCACGTCTGCTTCCTGTTCCTGTCTGAGCTGATCAGGGTTTGCAGTTTCTGCTGCGCTGCGACGCATTTCAGAGTTAAACTCACAGAGTGGCTCCTCTGCTTTCTGCTAGCATCAGTTTCCCTCCAGTAGGTGACTCTTTCAAAGGTCAGCTGCAGAGAAAACAGGATCCTTGACTTTGCTGCATGAAGAACTGAAGCCTTTGAATTTATAGAGCATTTATAAACTGAAGAGGGAAAGAGAGAGACGTTTCTAAAGGCTCTGTGAACCGTTAAAAACACTGATTACACTTAAAGATAAAATAGGAACTTGCTTGGGTCATTTTCTTTTCACCATTTACTGCCCTTGATTCAAAGACATTTCTGTAATCATAGAATGTCTTGTAATGTGGTAAAACCTAAAAACCAGAACGTTTCTGAACAGCAGCGGTAATTATGCTAAACATTCGTTCCACTAATGCAAAAGTTTACCAAGATGGTGCAAAGCAGAAGCTAATGCTAAACCAGTACACCAGCATTGCATGATAAAACAAACTGTTGCGTAAACAGTCTTCACTCCTTTCAAAATAAGAGACTTAAAAGAGAACTAAAACATGCAGGATGCCGGCCCTCCAGACGCCTGACTAACCATTTGATCAATTCTTAACAGTTTGTAACCAAATCAAACTTTATTCAATTCAAAGTTCACAAAACATTTAACTAAAAAATGAACTAAGTGCACTGGCTGATTTCAGAGGCAGCTAAGCTAATTTTTTGTTTAGCGCTTTACCGTTTTTGCTAACTATAATATTTTCTAGGACTCGGTTAAATCTATGATTGAGGTTTGCATCTATATGTGTGGTGAAATAAATACAGTCATAATTGTTCTGTGTATTTCTGATAGGATTTAATTCTGGGTGTATGAAGGGATAATTTGGCATCAGCAGTGTGTTTCCAGGAGAAAATCAAACTGCAGAACTCTGAACTGGTTTTAAAACACATTAGAAACTGAATAAACCTCAGTCAATCCGGCCGCCTCTCCTGCCATCCGTCCTCCATGATCCTCTCTGACACCAAGCAGCCAAAATTATTTGTTTGAGACGAGGAGCGGCTCCAAACGGGCCGCACTTCAGAACCCTTCAGGCGGAGAGGGCAGCTGTGTGTTTGAGCAGTAAAATGGATGCATTTCAATCTACTTCAGAGAAATTTATCAGCGCTCTCAGGTAGATTGAGGCTGAAGTTCAGACTCAACGATCGCCATGACAACTGGGCAAACTCAATCTGCGGCTGAAGGTCAGCAGCAGCGATGGAGACGAATGCATCTCCCAGGTTTCCTGATGATGTCTGACCTGGAAAAACTGTTACAATAATGATACAGATAATGTTACTGATGCAGCCTGGAGAATTGATCAAATTCATTTTTGTGGTACCTTTACCCAATAACAGGTTTTCACTCCGATTGGCTAAACTTTCCGCAGTAACGTTGGTCAGAAAATGAGAAACTAAATGACAATTTAAGAGAGAAATGAGATCAGATTCTGATTCTTCTTTGATAAATAACTGAATATGTTTTCATAGTTTTGGGGTTATTTTAAAAATTAGGTGTCTTAAAGCTACACAGTAAAATAAAACTTTGAATATTTTCACTTTTTAAACACAATACCCAGCTGTAAGATCTCAGAGCATCACAGTGTCGATTTGCTGGGTTTCATTCATAGAAGATGCAGGTTAGGAATTGGACTCGATGCTTCTTCACGCTCTAAATGTTCGTTTCCACAGTAACAACAAGACAGTTTCCACTGCGCCCATTAATGCATATAAGGGTTTAATTTGGTGTTTGAATTATAAAAATATTCAGTTATTAGCGTTTTAGACACAGAATTTTTGGATTCAATTTGGGATGAAAACATTTGCTCCATTTTCTGTCGAACCGACCAAACCCTTTGAGTAACTTGTTCCCCTCCTCGCCTGTGGGGGCGCTGCACCAACAACCATTTCATGTCATTTAAAGAAGACGTAGGTCTTTATAGATGAACTTCCTTCAAACAAGAATGGAGGCGTCAGACTTTAGCGGTTGTTTGTCTTTGGCCAGAGACCACAAGTCATTTCCGCCGCTAGCGTGAGGCTAACGCATTTGTTTTGGCTGTATTTACCCAGAATGCCCTGCACTGTAGTCCACTTCCTGTTTCTGCTCTGCTTGGTGTTCAGATTTGCATCTGAACCGCACCAGAGTTCACTTCAACCAAACTGAGGCTGAGGTTTGCAGGCGGACCAGAGTTTGCATTTTGGTTTTTTGGGGTTTTTTTTTTTGTCGATTGCTCGTTCATCCCTCTCCATCTGAACCAGACTGGAGTTCAGACTGGAGTTAAGTTGAACTCCAGTCTGAGGAGTGGAGTCCGGACTGGACTGGAGTAAAACTAAGCAGGACTGGAGGAAATTCACCGTGTAGAAAATGGAAAATCCTCCTCGATCTGAACAGCGTAAATGTTTTTCTCCTGGTTATCTTAAAGCTATCCCTGTATCATTTTGAAACCTTCATCTTTGCTTTCCCTTTGATTAAAAGTCCAGTTCAAAGCAGGAGACTCCAAAGGTTTAGTGTGAGTGAAACTCTTTGAACCCAGAAATGTGTTCTGTATTCAGAACCGTCTGACAGCGATTGACATTTAAAGCTGGATGTGCGAGAACGTCGAGCTAACGATTACGACCAAACACGTTCTCTGATCAGAACCAAATAACGACGCCTGATTGGCCCTGATGTGTTCCTGTTTTTATCTCTGGTTTTAACCCTTTCAAGGTCTTCCTCCTGAATGTCACAAAGACCTCTTCTCACAGTTAAGGTTGTCCGTTTTGATTAATTGACGTCTCTGCAAGGCAATTTCCTGATGAATTGGAGTCTGTCGCTGCGAGAGATAAGCTAATGGGATGAGAAACGGTTAGCACTACACCTATCAAGTTTTAATCACAGCTGCAGCCATAAATAGCGAGAGTGCACATCTGGGCTGAATGATAAATCAGCTGGAAACCTGTTTTATTCGCCGTTGTTTGCTTGGAACCAACTGGAAGTGGGTTCATGTTTTCTCTGATCCTCCCTTCGGTCTGTTAGGGGTCACGACCTCGCCGTTGATGCATTCTGCTCTCAGAAGCCGGCGGCAGCATCTCCACTCAGACACGAGCCTCTCCTCCATCCCTAATAAGAGCCAGACACTTAGAAATGAAATTACAGCCGAGGGAAAGCACTGAAACCAAATGAGCTACTGGGGGTTAGCCGGGTTAAGTAATAGAAAACAATATCCTACAACAACTGAAACACAGCAGCGTGAAAAAGTGTTTGCCCCCCTCCTGAAATCCTGGCTTTTTGCATCTTTGTGACGCTTCAGCGTTTCAGAACACTAAATGGTTAAAGACAACACAAGTAACCCGGCGTGCTCCAGACATTAGAGATTCAGGAACAAATCAAAACCATTTCTAAATCTTTGGGACTCCAGAGAACCACAGTAGCTGCTTTTCCATTCAACATATAATTGGAAAATTTGACAACTGAAAATAAATGTGCTCAATGGAAACACTACAGTTTGACAGAAACACGTGTTTGATAGAAACTACTGGCATTGCTGGAGGTCGGTTTTTGGTTTATGTAGCAAAACTGCAATGGAACATTTTTATTCCCCATCAAACGAGTCGCATGATCAACAACCGGATACTACTGCCGCAAACTACAAAGAAGAAGAAGACAGGAAGAAGTTGGAGGATGATGGCATTTTTTATTTCATGCAATTGTGAAATTAGTTTTTGGTATTTGCGTAATATTTAATAAGTGATTAAGGTTGTTTACGCGGCATCATCCTTCATTGTCTTTCCATGACCTGAATTCATTTTTATAATTTTCACAATTTTATGGTTAATGGAAAAGCAGCTAATTCTGTTTGCAATCATTGGATTTTCGTCCATTTTGGTTACATTTGAATAATTTTTCAACCTCTTTACTTCCTCTTTCTGCCTTTGCGTTGCAGACACTTTACTTTTAATCTGGAATAAATCTGTGACAGACGTTAAATTATGAGCAGGATGTAACTTTGGGTGGAGAAACGCTGCAGCCTGAAGACAGTGAAGCATTAGCCAGAAGCAAAATGGCTCCCCCTGTATTGTGTTTCACAGCAGGAACTTACTGCTGATGCTCTGGTTCTGACCGGGTTCTGCATGCAGAACAAAGACTTTCCTGTTTAATTTCAGCGAGGCTGGAAAACTGCTGACTCTGCTCACCTTTCGCAGCTTTAATAAGAGCAGCTCTGAAGCTTTGCTCCCTTTCAGTGTTTCTGTCCACACCTTCGTCTAAAAACGGTTTCTGTGATTCCTCAGTTCTCTGTAGCTACGAAATACTCTGGGCGAACAGCAGGGGGCGCTGTAACAGTCAGGATTTTGCTGTGGAAATAAACTTGAGGATTTTAAACCAAATTTTTATTCAGTTTGTTTGATCTCCAAAAGAATCAAAAAATGTTTGTCTTTTTAGTTCGTGACAGAATTTTGTTTTCATTGGGGAGCAAAAAAATCATGTTTGGTGAAATTATCCAAACTAATATTTTTACTTCTAACATCACAAATTTCAATGATTTGTTTTTTTTAATTAGTATTTATTTGGAGTAAGTCTTTAATTATGGAATTCTGGTTTAATATTTTTAGATTATTTTCTTGTTTCTTTATTTAAAATGAGTGGAATAATAATAATAATAATAATGGGCATTTCAAGGTCATTTGGCGAAGTCTGTGAACTGATGAGTAAAATGAGTGAAACAGGAAGTTTGTGGCGTTTTTATGGCAGCAGCTTTGCAGCGTGTGAAAGTCTGAACGCTTCCTGGTCAGAAGATGAAGACGAGCACATCTGGCGTGATGAAGAGCCCTGGATGATGGCCGTAAAATTCATTTAAAGGGAGCATTAGATGGAGACATTTCTGTTTTATTCATGAGGTTCTGCGTACATTTAACAAATATTCCATCCTGTCCATTAATTTCCCCCCGAGCCACTGAGAACGGCTCAGCGCTTTACGGCTCTGTTATTCCTTGATGAGCGCCGTTAATTTCTCAGCAGGGAACATTTTCCTTTATCCAACATGGCTGCTCTGGGAAGCAAACTGGCAGCACTTCTGTGGGTTTCTGAGACGATGATTTCTTCCCTCGCTGCATTATCTCCGACTCGCAGGCAGAGCTGCAGCGTAAACACCTCGCTGTGTTCTTTGCTTCTTTTACTGTCAGTCGGAAAGCCTCCCCCATAAAGATCACTCACATTAAAACTAATTGGATTTATTTGAACTCATTACATTCATTCTGTTTGTTTTTGATGCGTCGTTTTGGACCACAGTGTCGGTTTGTTGGCTCAGATCCTGAAATCTGAAGGTTTTCCTGAAGAAGCATAAGATTCATTACCTCTTCAGGTTGGGAAAATGTTTCTGATATTGTTCTTTAGATGTTTACAGCAGGATGGTCCACCAGCCTAAATGCAGCTTTTGGGTCATTTTTAGCCTCGGGGCTGATTTATTAAAATCCGCTCTGCCATGTTTGACGGCTCTCTGAACCCGCAGCTGTCAGTTATTTTCTGTCATAAAGTCGTAATGTGCTGATAAAATCACACTGATACGACAAGAATGGCTATGTTACGAGAATAAAGTCTGAATAATACTAGAATACAAGTTGGAACAATACAAGAAAGAAAGTCGTAGCAACACAGGAAAATAGTTATAATAATACAAAACAATTTGTAATAATACAAAAAGTCATAATAATAGAAATACTGGAAAGTCGAGATGTATGAGAATAAATTAATAATATGAGAATAAGTTGTCATTTTATCAGAACTCCTTCACAATGTTGTGTTAAAATGAGAAAATCTGAGCATCTTATTTGTATCAAATTTCTGCTTCGGTACAAATAAGGAAATTCTTCGTCTTTTTGCACATCAGCATCAAATGATCAGCAAGTTCGATCGGTTTCTGTCTGAAGTATCGGCGCATCTCCTAAAATGAAGGAAATAAATTATGTGTTGCTTCTCTGCTGATCTTGGCGTCTTTAAATGCCTGAATTTTGAAGAAAGTCCTTAGAAATGCTTAGAATATCCTGTGTATGTTTCAGATGAAAACGGGATCGATGCTCAGCAGGAAGAAGTTTGCAGCTTCAGTGCAGGATGGTTTTCTGTGGGTTGGTCCTCCTGGCAGCGCGTCGGGATCAGGCCGGGTTCTGAACAGTCCGACTGCCTGCTGGTTGAAGCAGGAAGATTTTCCTCTGAAGCACTTGGAGAAAAACCTGAGTTTCTTTGTGCTTGCTCAGCGTTTCCCAGAGTGGCACAAATAAACCGGTTTGATTTCTGTAACGCTCTGAGGCGTCCATCCAGCTGCTTTCTGTACATGTTTGCAGAATATAAACGTACATTTATTTATTTCTTTTAGAGTGAATATATTCAAAGGAACAAATGCAGCTTTTTGGCTCTTCTTAATAAAATGAATCAGAAATGCTTCACTTTCACTTCAGCCGTTTCTAAAGAGCGCTGAAACCGAAAACAGTTTGAAGTTTTATGGAATATTTTCTGTAAATCTGGACGTTTTGCTGCCAAAATGTTTTAACTAACGTGCTGCTCTGGACCTACTGGCTCATATGCTAACAAAGGAGCTAATTTTAACTTACTACTTTAGCGGTTTTGCTAACTTTGAAAATATTCAGCTTCCCCTAAATGTATTTTTCCAGATACATTCTGTCATTTTATGCATCTATAAGTTCTTTAGCATTAGCTTGCACTAAACATTATGTGTATGTAGCGCCTTAGCGTTAGCAGAACTCATGTTCATGATTAGTTTTTTATGGTTAGCGCGGTTAGCTTTGCAGCTTTGTTGTTGTTAGCGGATGTTGCTTGTGCGTCAGATTTATGGGTGTACCAGAAACAACGTGAATACAAAGGTTCCAGGGTGGTTTTGGCACCTTACAGCTATTAAATGACCTTTGACCTTTCTAATTCAGATTCACTCTCATTTATCAAGGAGTAGTAGTTGGAAACCTTCTGTTGTTTTTGCACAGCTGAGGTAAATTTAGATATTTTCAGATCCTTTAACTATAATTAGTTGTGCTTTCCTTCGTATTGCAACTTTTTGAGTTCAAACGGCAGAAACCTTCGCCATTTGTCCTCAGATATTCATGAACTGTTCACAGAATGCTGAGAAATGAGCCAATTAACATCTTCAGGCGGCGCAAGGAGTTCCCAGCATCGATCCGTTTGGGTCCTGACAGCATTTATCTACCGGGCCAACAGGAAGGTTCTGCTCCCAGGAGAACACGGAGCAAGTTTGGACGATAACTTCAGAAAACAGCCGTCGCATGTCGAGTTTTTGATCAATCTGCCGTTGGGTTAGCTTTACAGCCACGGGCGGCTGACCGAGCAGCTTCAGTTTGTCAGACATAAACTAAAAGATGCTTTTAATATGGAAGAAATTCCTGCCTTAAATCACCCAGAGTGGCTCCGTTTGATGGAAACTCTGGGTTTCATCACTGATAGAGGGAGGATTGTCTTCAAATCTGTGTTTTGGAGAACAGTTCCTCCTTTGACAGGAGAACTTTCCAGCATATTTTCAGCGGTGAATTCCTCTTATTGTTCCTGATGAACAGCATGGGGGACGATCGGGACCAGATCTTACTCAGTTTGGCACCAAATAAAGCTAAAAAAGGAACAAAGTTTTACTGTAAAATAAGTCTGCAGTGTTGATCCAGAGGACTGTTGGTCTTCTGGCTCATAGTTATGACTTAGAAAGTTAAAATATAACTTTTATTTTCAGAAATTTGACTTTCTGTTTGGCTTTTACTTTTTATTTTCTGGCAGAAATGAGCTTCCATAGTTTAGAAAATAAAAATAAGACTCATGATATGGACTTGGACCTTTATTGTGATATTTTGTTGTGCTGCTATTGTGATAACATAAATTATGTTTTGAAAAATAATTACAACTTTGCATCACAAACACAAATATTGTTCTTGAAAAATGTTCTAATTTGGAACAGGATTCTTCAGGACGTCGGTTCCTTAACGAGTCGATTTACATCAATTAACTGCACACAGTGACTGTTTTTGATTCAAATGCACTGATAGACTCTCTATGAACTCCAGCAACGTTCAACAACTTCTGCAGTTTCACTTTGGGGACATGAACCGTTCTGATTATTTTAGTTGTAGCAAGAACAATCACCCAAAAAACATCGGTTTCCAGCACATCGTTGAGCATCAAGCCCTGATGGGAGACGGAGCCTCAGCTTAGCGCCGTTTCCCTCAGAAAACAGTGAGGAGAAAAGATCCAGGACTCAAACACACCTGCAGTCAAAAGATTTATGTCTTGCTCAGACTTGATTATTTCAGTCGTCTGGACTGGAAGAAAGCAGCTCCCAGTTCAGTTAGCTGCAGATTCTGCATCGTTTTGGGTTATTATTGCCTTTTTCTGCCTCTTGTCTTCATAATTAGCAGCAGACGGCACTGCGGGTCGTTTTTCAGTTTAAATTCAGCTCAAACCTCAGAGACGACCTGCTAAATCTAGATGAAGCTGGCAGGAGCCTGAAGATGCCAGCTTAGTTACCCTCAAGGCTGTTTGCTGTCACAGTGTGCTGACAGAGACGGATCGGCCTGGCAGGTGGTTCTGGCCCGTGGCCCGTTTAAGCGCCGGACTCTGAAATTGCCAGAGGATTTTTCTTAAAACGCGAAGCTGGAAGAGGTTTCACTCTTCAGGAGGAAGACGGCCTGAGAAACACGCTAACTCTGAATAAAACAGATTGAGATTTCTCCTCTGCTTGTTCAATCGGACGTTTATTTTTCACTGTAGAACCTTCAGCTGTCAGAAACCAAACGGATCTTTGTCTCCGCCGAACATCAGACCTACAAAAGCTCTCAAGTTTAAAGCCTTCTAAGTTTTAGCAATCTGCGAAGGTTGCTAACGCCTTTCTAGCAACGGTTTATTCCAACAACGTGTCTCGCAACAAATGAAGCAACGGTTTGTTCAAAAATTGATCAGCTGCAAATATGGCAACTTTTTTAGTAAAGCAAACTGTAAAAAAAATCTTGCAACTTTCACTGAAGCATTTGGCAACAAATTGCTACTTTTTAAATTTCAAAATAAATGTAAGCTGTTTTCAATACAGTGACGACCAATTAGCAATTTTTTAAAAAGCAACAAACCTCTGCAACTTTTTTTTAATTGCCTAAAAATTCAGCAACTTTTTCTAAAAAAATTAAATCTGTTGACTTTGTTTTTGTAGAAAAATGAGCAATTGGCAACAGTGACTTTATTTTTAAAGCAACAGATGTAGTGACTTTGACGTACGAACTCGCTGATCGTTGCCTGCAGTTGCTTCTGGAAACATTGGTTCCCGTTTCCTCCTTCAGCTGCGAAACGTTTCCAGGACGCC
Organism: Poeciliopsis turrubarensis; assembly: GCA_010277015.1. Taxonomy (NCBI): domain Eukaryota; kingdom Metazoa; phylum Chordata; class Actinopteri; order Cyprinodontiformes; family Poeciliidae; genus Poeciliopsis; species Poeciliopsis turrubarensis. The sequence goes on from VMRN01000068.1 coordinate 1,946,361, forward strand.
TCACGATGTTGACCTCCTGACCCGATCGCTGCCGGTTCGTTCTGCTCCGGTTTATTTGTTTTCCTGCTCAGTCGGGGAAACGTTGAGTCTCCTGGTGTTTTATCAATAATCCAAATCCCGCGTTGCCTCTGCAGCGATTAATTCCCCGTCGGTCCGGAGCGGCGCGGCCGACACGGACCAGTTTAATGGTTGAACTGGGTCAGGAGCGGAAAAACGGCTGGAAAGTTTCATCTGAGAGGCAGAAAGTTACGTAATAATAAGAACGCAGGTTGCAGCTTCCATTTACTCTCCTCCTTTCACATGTCGTTTTTTATTCATCACAAACTAAACTCGGTTTTCTCCAGAGTTTCTGCCTTTTTCAACTGGATAAAAGAGACCGCGTCCTCAGACTCACAGATATGAACATTTCATTCTGTTTTCTGTTAATAATTATAAAAATAACGTATTCCAGGACGCATGCTGGGGCACAATGTGTGTTTATGAATAGCTGCGTGCGTTTTCACTTTCCTCGCTCTGCTTGGAGATAATTTCTGCATGCTGGGCCTCAGATGAGAAATGCAGCGTATTTTCTGCTGGATGAATAAATCTCAGAAGGTTTTCTGCTTCTAATTGCTCCAGAGGAAAGTCGTTTTATTTTAGAAAACATGAGAATCTGCATCATGTTCTGGTAATAAGTGAATCTATTCTGTCCTGTTTGGTTGCCAGGTTCTCTTTATTTAATTTCTCATGGAAAGAACATTTCTATTGTTAGAAAATTAATGTGAAATTTTATGCTATCGTCAGTCAGGATCTTTACTAATTAGAGCTTTAATTTATTTTGGTGCTAAACTAACGGACGTGTTTTAAAGTTTATTTTCCGAGCTTTACATTACAGTCCTTTAAATGTAAATGTCCTTTCGGTGACGGAAGGCCGACTTTGTAACCGTCTTTATGTGGCTCAGAAGGTTCAGCTCCAGATTTTAGGCCTGTTCTCTGGTTTCCAGCTGTAGTAACTGACTCTTCATCGTTCCTCATCAATAGCTTCAGTTTCTGCTCAGCTGAAGAAAGTTTTGGCACCCCCACATATGGACCTAACCTTGCCCTTCGTTAGCGTGTAGCGCTGCTGAAGCTACATGCTAACTGCCTGGTTGCCGAGCAGCAGGATGTGGGCAGCCGCGCTCAGGCTGGAGGAGGAAGATAAGGCGCTCCGGTTGGCTCTGCTTCCTGAGGGTCAGCGCTCTGCCTGCGCCCGCCAGATATTGAGGACTGTGTGGAGACGTCGGCGTGTCGCGGCGTGCATCTTAACGCCCGTAGCGCTCAGTCAGGACGCATCAGCTTTCAGAGCGGCGGTGGGAAGAAGCTGGCAGACTGGGTGTCTGGATCCTTCATGGTGCGTTAGCGCTCGCTGCTTTAGATGGCAGCAGGAAGGCGAGGAATTCACATTTTATATTCACTCTCCAACCACTGGTAACTGGGCTGCAACTAGCAGTTATTTTAGAAGTCAATTAATCAATTAATCTGATTTAAAAAATGGCTAAATCTACAGATTCCTTATTTATCCACTTAAGCTGTTTTTATATTAGAAATATTTTAAACAAAGAATTCAATTCCTCTCAAGGTGAGAAAAAAAAACAATTTTTTGCCTAAAATGCAGAATTTCTTTAGTAAATCTGAATCAAGTGAAGCTAAAACTTTTCCATGATTTTTACAGACAAAACTGTTTTTTCATCTTAACTGCAAAATGTTCATACAATTTTCACTTAGTTACTCTAAAATATTTTAGCAAACACCTTATTTTGATTCTGTGCATACTCCAGTTAACGATTAATCGATTAATCACGACTAATCATTACGTTCTTGTTTATGTTTCAGCCTTTCTGTCGTTACCTTTTTGGTCCGTCTTTCGTTAGTATAAATATTTTGTACAGTTTTGGCTTCATTACTGATCCAACTGTGTTGTTCTTTCAGCAAATTGCTTGTTTTTAACGATTAATTGAAATTAATCACGATTGATGTGATTAATCAAGCTCCCAGTGTTTAATTTGCTTTGTGATTTCCTTGTTTCCTTTTTTTCATGAGATTTTTCATCTACTCAGTCTGAACTGCATCTTGGATCCAATCATCACCAGAAACTGACACCATCGCTCCTACATGTATTATTTATCCATAACTTTTCTGAAGTATTTTTGTTGCTGCAGAGAAATCGATAGTTTTTGTTGTCGTTTTGTTCGCTGGGCAGGCGGGAGCCGAGTTCACGCTTTGGTTCATGCAGAACCCTCCGAGTCGCTCCTGGAAGAGTCGACTTTCTGCCTCGCTGCACAAATGCGCCACAAACTTTTGCTTCAGCAGAATTTCCTGCAAATATCCTGAAGGACTTTATTTTTTACCAAACAGGACGCAGATGCTGAACTGATGAAATCATCTTTAGGTTTCATTTGAATGGTTTGGATTTCATTTTACTCTTTGGAGGCTGAAAAAATCAGTTTTTGAGTTATGAAAAATCAACAAAATATTCATATTTTTATTCTGTCGTGACTCTGCACGTTTTTATCAGTAAATATTTTTTTTAAGTTTGTTTGCTCCAGTTAACGATTAATTGATTACCAGTTAGTGGAGGATTATTTCAGTAATCGACTAATCATGATTAATCATTTCTTTCTTGCTTTTTGATCAGTGTTTGCTTATCAGTTGTGGTTTAGTTGGATTCAGTTTGTTTGTTTTTGTCTCTTCTTGTTTCAGTTGGATTAAATTTTCCTGAGTTATGAAACCGAAGCCGGGCTTCAGCAGCAGCGACAGTTGTTTGCTTTTCCCCTCTGCTCTGTTACTGGGTGTAATGTGAAGGAAAATCCATTTGCAGAAACGTTTTCACGTCGGCTTCCAGGTTTATTTGTGCTGAAAACAGAAACTTAAAACTCTAACTCGTATTTCTGATTCCTCGTCTCGTCACGTTCTGCTTCTCAGCATTTTCTTGTTTTTGCTTGGAGAATATTAATGAGTGCAAACCAAGCATGAATTTGCAGAATCTTCTACATTTAAAGTTTCTCTGAACTCTTTTCTGCACTTTTAAATTAATCTCTGCGAGGCATTTGCAGGAAAACATTGGAAACGCTGCAGGGCTCCATGAAATAGAAAAGTTTGTCTTAATTTATTTCAAACCGTTTCATCTCCACTGTGGTTTTTTTTTTCTTCCCACTCAGATATCAGCTGAAGTGATTTTGGATTCTCAGTAAAAACATAAAACATACATTTGATTTTTTTATTTTGTCCACATCTGTTCAATGAGTTTGTTTCTTTATTGAACACAGGCGGCTCAGAAATCTCAACAGGATTAAAATTATCCGGATTAAATGAGGGAAACATTTGATTGAACTGGAAGTGATTGAGCTGCTGATTTATTCATGTTTTCCATGAGAGAAAACAGCTGAATCAGCCGCATAGTCATCAAATGTTTTCAGTTTTTAGCTGTTTACCTGTTTTGTTCTGGAGATCAGAATCACTTTGATTTCATTATTTATTCCTTATAATTAAGGAGA
>VMRN01000068.1:1967165-1988681 GCA_010277015.1 Poeciliopsis turrubarensis
GCTGGTTTCTGCTGGTTTCTGCTGGTTTCTGCTGGTTTCTGCTGGTTCCTGTTGGTTTCTGCTGGTTTCTGCTGGTTTATGCTGGTTCCTGTTGGTTTCTGCTGGTTTCTCTTGGTTTCTTCTGGTTTATCTTGGTTTCTGCTGGTTTATGTTGGTTTCTGCTGGTTTCTGCTGGTTTATGTTGGTTCCTGTTGGTTTCTGCTGGTTTCTGCTGGTTTATGCTGGTTCCTGTTGGTTTCTGCTGGTTTATGTTGGTTTCTTCTGGTTTATCTTGGTTTCTGCTGGTTCCTCCTGGTTTCTGCTGGTTCCTGTTGGTTTCTGCTGGTTTCTGTTGGTTCCCGCTGGTTTATGTTGGTTTCTGTTGGTTTCTGCTGGTTTATGCTGGTTCCTGTTGGTTTCGGCTGGTTTATGTTGGTTTCTGCTGGTTTCTCTTGGTTTCGGCTGGTTTATGTTGGTTTCTGCTGGTTTCTCTTGGTTTCTGCTGGTTTCTGCTGGTTTATGTTGGTTTCTGCTGGTTTATGTTGGTTTCTGTTGGTTCCTGTTTTTTTCTGTTGGTTTCGGCTGGTTTATGTTGGTTTCTGCTGGTTTATGTTGGTTTCTGCTGGTTTCTCTATGCGTTTCAGTTCCAGGCAGCGGATGAGACGATGAGGCTTTTCTCAGTGATGATGTTCTGGACAAATGACCTTACAGGTCGTTATGTTAGCTTGCTGAAACCCAGCCTGGCGTGAAGGGAAGCCTGATGGGAAATCGTTGCTGTTGCTCGTATTGCATGCATGTTTCACGCTGCATCAGGTGCATCTCATAACCTGAACGTGTTTCATGTCTGCAGCGTCTTTGTGTCTAGACATCCGGCACTGTTTACATTTTTAATGCGTCGCTGGCTCTTCTTATCCGCCGGGTCCTGGACTCATCACAGCGCTGTTTGGCTCTTTTTGACCCCTTCGTATTTTGTTTGAGGAAGTGATTTGGAGAAGTAATCTCGGCGTTCCCGTGTTTATCCCAGGCAGCCTGTCGCGAACGCGTCGCGGCGGCTGCAGCGCTCTGGCGGTTCTCTGTCCTGAATTTAATCAGCTTTATGATGTTTTGAAGCAGCAGCCAGGGCTGCAGTCCAGTTTGTGCCTCTCAGCTTCTGTGGGGTGTTTTTATGAAATACCGGCGCTATGGGGATTCGAGCTGCTTCAAACGACGGCGCTTTACCAGACCAGCCCTGATGTTTGTTGGCTCCTTTCCTTCTGCTTTCACTGCTGCAGCACAAGGTGCAGCGAGTTCCCGCTGCCTTTGCTCTGAATTTCTCAGCATGTAGAGAGAAACGAGCTGCAGGTTGGTTGTGCTTTTCACAGAAAGACTTTCTAAAGATCTTTTTATTTCCCAAGAAAGAACAAAACACGAGTGGAAGCCACAGCTTACAGCCGAGCTGCAGATCCTCGTTAAAAGTTCAACAAAGGTCACTTTGAGCTGCCGGTGGTTTCAGGCTGAAGCCAATGATTATTTCAGTCATTGATTATTCAGATGATTAATCAGTTATACTGACGATTATTCTGATGATTGATTATTCTAACAATCAATCAAATATTCTGAGATTATTCTGGCGATTAATTAATTAACCATCTGAAGAACCACCAAATTAATCTGTTATGACAATTAATCTAACCATTTATTCAAATAATTCAATTAATTATTTGAATAATTTATTAGAGGAATTCATCAGTTCCTCTGAGATAAACAATTTTCTGATGATTAATAAATTAATTGGACAACAAAATTAACACATTATGCAAGTTTTTCAGTCACTATTTTATACAATATAAGAAACACATTAGAAAATGCAAATGAACAAGTAACTTAATTATTTTTCTAAAGTGGAAAACAGCATTTGTTTAGTGAAGCTAAACTTTCTAAACAAAATGTTTCTTATGAGTCTCTATACTCCAGTTCACAATTAATCAATTACTAAATTAGTTGCAGATTTTTTTCAGTAATCAACTAATCACGATTAATGGTTTGAACTCTAAATGTGGTTTTGTTTAGCTTGTCTCGTCGTATTTTAGCACGGTCAGCAGTTCGTCAGGTGTTTTATTTCTAAACGTGTAAATAAATAAACAGATTTTCCACGTTTGGTCGTAATTCCTCTGAGATTAACAGTCTTCAGCAGAAATTTGCTGGAAATCCCAACATGTAAACAGTGACAGTGTGTGAGGCTAACAGAGCTGCAGCTTGTTGGACAAGCAAAAACTCGACGTCCGTCGCTAAACACAATCTGAACAAAATGCTAAGGAGTTTTAATCAACATGATTTAACTTTATGCTTGGTGTTTAGAGTGCGTTGTGCTGCATGTGGTCAGCAGGAAGGTATAGATGTTTATAGGTTCATGTGATATTTGGTGGTTATATAATCTAGTGAAGGTGTCCAGTCCAAGGCAGCAGCAGCAAAGATTTTACCGGTTTGTCAACTGAAACTCAAACTGGCAGATAAAATAATCCAGCTCTAAAAATTAGGAGAAACATCTGAATCCAACAGCCAGTTAGCATTCAGTTAGCCTCCAGCTAGTCTCTTGTTAGCATCCAACTAGCCTCCAGATAATATCCTGTTAGCATCCAGTTAACAGCCAGTTAGCCTTCAGTTAGCATCCAGTTAGCCTCCACCTAGTCTCCTGTTAGCATCCAGTTAACCTCTAGTTAGCATCCAGTCAGCCTCCAGCTAGTTTCCAGTTAGCCTCTAGTTAGCCACAGATCCTGAGCTCACTGGCTCTGGAACCAAATGTTGTTCTCTGGGATCAGGAGAGGAAACATAATCTGTGTCTCTGCTTTATGATCCTCTGCAGAAATGCAACATTCATCAGATATTTAGAGGAAGAGATGTTTTAAAGTCTGTCTGGTTCAGAAGCTGCTCTGTTGGACCAGTCAGGAACCAGGAAGTGTCTCCAGTCTCTCCAGAAAAGAAGCGAGTCGTTGATCAAGTCACGGTTGGATCTTTTCGTGTTAAATTAGTCGCATTAAATGCGCGCCGGGCGGCGCTAACTGCGAACTCGGCTTGAACTCGGCTCTTCGTTGTGTCATCTGAATGAACTCCTCGGGCCGGCCTGAGGTTGAAACAGCTCGTTTTTCTGCCGCGTGAATCATTTGATGGATGAGCCTCGCAGCTCGATTCGCCTCCTCAATCGCCGCCCCACAATGCAACAGTCAGGACCGCGCGCTGCTCTTTTCTATTCTGGGCCGCAGCTCTTGCAGACATGACCGCCGCTCTGCACAGAGTTCATTTGTCACGCCGAGGCAGAGCGTTGACACTCCTGCATAAAAGCTTCATCTGCTGTTTTCCAACCGTTCATTAGAAACAGCTTCACTTCTCAGAAACCATTTAAAATAAAATGCTCCAGTTCGCTCTACATTTGCTAATTTGACACATAGATGATGTTCCAACGCTGTAAATGCTGGTAAAAGTCATAAAGGAAGAGTTTATTTTTATGGAGGCAGAACATGGTCAGCCTTGTTGCTTGGCTGCACATTGTTAGTGTCTGCAGAGGTAGCCGGATTAAAAGAGTCAGGATTTACTCTGCATGGTGAAGACAATCCTCGGCTGTTTGCTCTGCTCCGATGGACAAACTTCTTATTTTGTTTTCTACAGCCTTTAAAGGAACAACATTGATATTTATGAAGCCTGATAAGAGAGCGGGCTGCACATGTTGAGCTCAGCAAGAGGAAAATGGCGCCATCTGTTGGAAAATAAGCGCAATACAGGATTCTTACGTTTTTTATGATGAATGTTTTCGACAGTATTTATTATCAGTCAGCTGAAAAAACAATCAAAACACATTTTCTGGATCTATAGTTACATTTAATAAGTAAAATCCTTACCACAGTGTTTATTAGAAAACATCAGATACTGCAAAGGATGCGCATTTTGACACGTTTGACTTTCCATACATTTACCGTACTGTGTTTGCAATAGTTGGCATCACTAACTAAAACGTTAGCTATGCTAAACCTAAACCACTAATCGGAGACATTAGTTAGCTAATGCTAACTTGCCGTGCTAACACATAATTTAGCAGAAGCTAAAGCTAAAACACAGACAGTCTTTACTTCAATGGAGATAAATGGAAGAAAAGAAAACTTATTTTCTGGAAGAAATAAAAACTTATTTTCTGGAAGAAATAAAAACTTATTTTCTGGTGACATTTTATATAAAGAAAGTTTCTTTTAAAACTATTTTTAAACAGTTAAAAAACAGTTTAACTGGATTGACCAAATCCAATAGAAAATGATTTACTAAAAATAAATACTGAAGACATTTTTTTGACTTATCTTTGATTTTAAAGCCGCAGTGAAAGTCTGAAAAACTTGTCTTATCAAAAGCAGCAGAAACGTTTTCTCATTTCATCCAGGATCAGATGGAAAATGTGGCCTAAGAAATGTTTTCTTGGTCTGCAGTTCCTGGGAAACACGGAGGTCGAAGCCCCGAAAGGCACCGAAGTCGTGAAGGATGCAGTGAGGAAGCTGAAGGTAACGGCCGTCGCTCTGAGCAGACCGCCGCCGCCGCCGCCGCGTTGGCTCAAGGTGACTTGGGAGTTTTTCAGATCCAGGTGTCGATGCCTGGAAGTGCTGGATAAGCAGTTCGCCCAGCGCAAGAAAACTCTGCTGGATGGATTATTCATCAGCATAATCAGCTCCGTCGCTGAAACACGCTGATATTTATGAGTAACATATTACACTGCGGCGGGTTCGTTAACTTCAGCTCAAATTAAATCAGACCAAGATCTGGCTGGATGAGGGCCGTTACTCACCAACAAAAATACATTTACTTCATTTTTAGATGTAATCTAATAAAGAAAAACCCAGAAACATTAAAGGTGATCTGTCATCCTGCCTTGGACTCGCTTACGGCCTATACAAAACATTTATTCACTAAATCAAAGAGTTTAGTCTGCTCAGTTCTGCCTGTCTTGCGCTGCAAACAGATGCGTGATTATACAACCGTACATCTTGGAAAAGCAGAAGTGGATCCTCCTGCACAACCAACAGGAATGCAGCAAATGGTTTCAATAATAAAACACTGCAAAAACACAAAATATTAACAAGTATTTTTGGTCTAATTTCTACTGGTAAGGTCTCAAAAAAAATACAAAAACTAATGATTAACTTTTCAGCGAGAAATAAAAGCTTGTGTTTAGTGAATAATTTCTTAATTGATCAGTGAAATAATCTGCCCGTAGAACTAGAACTTCACTCATAAATATTAGGGAATTATTGACTTGAATCAATGCGTTGCTAGGTAACGGGCCGAGCCTGGCCGGGGTTGCTAGGTAACGGGGCCGAGCCTGGACAGGGTTGCTAGGTAACGGGCCAGTTTCAGTGCAATGTGACTCAACAATCTTTGAGTTTTTGGTTTTTGAAACGACACCAAAAAACATTAAATTATTCCCAAAAATCAGCAATAACTTTTTTTTTTAAATTGTTTTGTCAGTTTTTAGAAGCAGGTGAGACACAAATTAAGCTATAAAAATATGATCAATATAAACGTTCCCTCCTACATCACATCGTAAACTGTGTTTCCATTGACCATAAAACTGCATAATTTGGCATTTTGATGATAAATTTGCTTCATGGAAACAACAAAGGAACAAAAATGCTGATTTAAGGTCTGGTTTTATTGGTATCAAAATTGGTTTATTTCCCAAAACTGGAATGGAAAAACCTTTTTCGCATCACGAGTCACATGATCAACAACACGATGTTTCTACTGACAGAAACTACAAAGAAGACAAGAAGAAGTAGGAGAATGTTTTAATAACTTATGTGAACAAACTTATTCATTTAATAGAAACGCAGAAATCGTTTAAATTGTGTCGACATTAGCTGAATAATGACAGGTTTGCTCTCATTTGTAATGAAAACGTCTACTGTAGTTATTGTTCAGGATTTAAGTGCCTAGTTTCCCTGAACTCCCCAGTGGATGACCTTTGACCTGGCCTTCTCCCAGCATACATCCCAGTCCAGGCCCAGCCTGGGAAGATGTCCGCCTCCTGCCAAATCCTGAGAGGCCGCCAATGGGGAGGCCTGTTCTCCCAATGCCAGGACTCCATTGTTGCAACACGTCTCCTGGTGGAGACCAGGTCGCCATGGTTACCATCCCAGATACAGCAGCAATAAAGACGCCAAGCTACGCCTCCTCCGAGTTCACGTCCAGAAAAACATGCCTGAAAACTTTCAAAATAAAACTCTCAAACACAAAGTCCAGCTTAACTTAACAAGTGGATTTTATTCTGAAAGGTTGCAACACAACACACAGCAACTGCTGCTGCCATTAAGGCTATGGCAGGCCATTTTACCATAAAATCCTCCTCAACACACTGAAATGAGTTTATGGCAAGACATATTAGTAAATTAGGATATCTCTAATTACATTAGAAATAAATTTTCAAACCCAAAGGGAAGTTAAATTAATTGGTGTCAGATTTACCACTAATTTGTTTGACAACTTCAAGATTTATGCAGTGAATTGCTGACCACCAATCAGCTGCAAACACAATGAAAATACATTTTAATTTTAAAATTCCATTAAATAGTTTAATATTTATCACAGTGCTTATTAGAAAACACTGTGCAAAGTACAACAACTTTGACCTGTTTGGCTTTCCATACGTCTACCATCCTGTTTTTTTTTAGGTTTTTGCAACGTTGGGCAATGCTAAGTTAGCTGCACGAATCCTATAGCGCTCACCGTGAACATTAGTTAGCTAATGCTAAATTGCTATGCTAACATTATTTAGCCAACGCTAACGCTACACATGGAAGCTAAATACAATATTTCCAGCCGATTCATCGCAGCGTCGGGGCGTGAAGCAGGTCAAAGGTTAAAGGTCATGACCAAACAACTATAAATTCTTCTTTTTCGTGTCTGTGACAGTTTCAGAGGCACATCAAGAAGTCGGAGGGCCAGAAGATTCCCAAAGTGGAGCTTCAGATCTCCATCTACGGAGTCAAGATCCTGGACCCCAAAACCAAGGTGAGTCCAGACGGGTCGAGTTCTGAAACTGATGGTGGAGGGGCAGAAACCTCCCGTATGAAACAGCAGAGGGTAACCATGGCAACCAAAAATGTTCCACGTTTCGACGTAGATCTGTATTCAGATTTCATCGCGACGAGATCCGGTTGATCCAGTCTGTGAATAACGCAGGATTTGTGTCGCAGGATGTGCAGCATAACTGTCAGCTGCACCGGATATCCTTCTGCGCCGACGACAAGACGGACAAACGGATATTCACCTTCATCTGCAAAGACTCGGAGTCCAACAAACACCTCTGCTACGTGTTCGACAGTGAAAAATGTGTACGTGTTCCTAGTTTTCTGCTCCCAGACCCTGGAGGCTGTGAGGCGTTTCAGCTGAATCGTGTCTTGCAGGCGGAGGAGATCACTCTCACCATCGGCCAGGCCTTCGACTTGGCCTACAAGAAGTTTCTGGAGTCTGGAGGGAAAGACGTGGAGACGAGGAAGCAGATCGGCGGGCTGCAGAAGAGAGTACGGCGTTGAGACGCTGCATTGATGTTTTTATTAATTAATGCTGAGCTTGTGTCTATTGATTGTTTTAAATCCGTCAACCTGCTCGATTCATCAGCGCAGAGCGAGTGAACTGATGAATATTAATGCCACAATCTGCAGACCATGATTAGATTTCTGCTGGAAACTCGGCGAGTTTCTCTCTGGTTTGTTTACTGAGTTATTAGTTTGACTGGAGGAGGAGCTGAACGGACCTCTGGTTACCTGGTGGTTCCTGGTTTGAGCTCCGTTTCCTCAGAGAAACAACTTAACCTGATGGAAGCACAGACATTGATTGGGGGTCAGAAAAACAGACAATCATGACACGTTCCAGTTTGTCGTGGTTTTATCGCTGGGTGACTAAACGTCGTCTTGAACAGAACCGGCCTGTTCAGTACCGAGCAGCCGCAACAAACTCAGCTCCCCCGATAAACCCTCGTCCACCTTGTGGGCTGGGCAGAACCGGCCGAACCCCCCAGAACTTGTTCTGGATGAAGCCGATGCATGAAAGCTTCAGACGAGGTTCTATCGGATCTGACGATGATGAGGTTTGGTCAGGTTTTGTTCTTCACAGTTTGACTGAAACTGATGGTTCAGATGCAGAAACCTCCCATATGGAGCAGCAGGGAGGGACACGGTAACCACGGCAACGGGGCACCGTCACACCGAGAAGTTTGAGACGGTTTTGGAAATGCTAAAAAAAATTACTCAAAACAAACTCTTCCATCGTACTGAAAACTTTAGCTGTTAGTTTTGTCTTATTTCAAATATACTAAGATATTTTCACTTGAAATTAGAATTATTGGTCAGACTTTGTGTTTCTGCAGTGTGTTGCCATAGTGACTGTTTTTTTTCTTTTAATTTGAAAGCATCTCATGTTTAGCTTAGCATAATGCATAAGTTCTGTGAAACATGTTCAACAGTTTTTAATGTAAAAACCTCTGAAAGATTAAAACAGTTTTGTCCTCAGATTCAGGAACTGGAAACGGAAAACGCTGAGCTGAAGAAACAACTGCAGGAGCTGGAGGAGCAGCTGATGATCGCTCACGTGCCACCAGTAAGAACAAAACGTCCCAGTCCAACTCCAGCTGGCTCCAAATCAGGAAATTAATCAGATCCGCAGTAAACAGTCAGAAACGTCCTGGTTTGGAAGGCATTGCTGTCTAATAGTCCAGGTTGTGGCGCCCTCTGCTGGTGGTAGTGTGTACAACAGGACTTTGACTTTATGTTCATCAAAATCATCAAATGAACAATCAACAAACTGCTAAATAACTATGATAAAACAAGAGGTAACTACTGTTTAATATTCTAATCAAACAAATAAAATCATTAGATTTATTTTGTGTGAAAACATTATATTTAAAACTCAAGGAAACAAAAACCTTGATTTGGTCATTTAAGAAAAATTGAAGAAATGTGTTTTGTCTAATCAGACAAATCAGCATCCATCTGCAAAACAGAAATAATTAGACGTTAGCTTAGCATAGCTCTTCCTGTCGCTACTTAGCTTAGCATTCAGCTTACCTTTTTAGCTTAATTTATCAAAATGTCATTACAAACAGCTTAAATGAAATAATTGGTTTGTTTAGTCAAGAGAGTCAAATTAGCATTTAGTTATAAAAAATAACCCTGCTCTAAACGATCCAGATGTTAAAAGGGTTTTCTCTTGTTTTTCCCATTTTGAAGAATTGGAATAGAAAAAGAGATCCAGTCAATTAAACACTGTTTGTAAAACTCATTCAGTAACCTGAAAGTTTTATTTTTTATGTGAGTTCGTTTGTTAGAGTGCAGAGAAAGCGATTTCTCTATTCGCTCTCTGCCTAGCATGGCAGTTAGCATAGCGGTTAGCATGGTGGTTAGCATAGTGGTTAGCATGGCGGTTAGCGTAGCACTGCTCTCTGACTAACCCATCTTCTGCGGTGGCGCTGCGCTGTCTCTCCCCAGCCGCCGGACGCGGCGGGCGATTCCTTCCTGCTGCACAGGCCGTCCTCTCTCTTCTGGTTTCACAGCGTGTCGTCGCTGTCCTGTCTGGAGATTTCCTCCGTCACGCTAACGCCCATGAGCTCGCCGGACTCCAGCGTCTCCGCGGGGATACTAACCCCTCCGCCTGCTAAACACGCTCCTCCTCTTCCTCCTCCTCTTCCTCCTAAAGCCGGCGAGGCCTGCAGCATCCCGCGGCCTCGTGTAAACTAACTTCTTCTCTGCTCTCTCCTTCTACGGAAGACAGTTAGTGCCACTGAAAAAAAAAATCTGACGTGAAATTTAATTTAGTGTCAAAACCAAAAATTTGTATGTGTACGTCAATTATGTCGTTGTTACAAATGAAAATAATCATGTAACTATTTTCTTTGTTTTAAAATTGGGAAACCTGTAATTCACCCACACAAAGAGTTTTAAGAATAGATTTGCCAGATGATCCATAAACAGTTTAACAATTTTGATTCTAAGAAAAGAGTCAAAATTTTGACAAAATCCAAATTTTTATAAAAACTTAAAATTGTAAAAAATAAAATGTCAGAATTCTAAGAAAAGTTAGGATTTGATAAAAAGTCAATATTTTGAGTTAAAAGTCAGAATTCCGAAATCTGAGAGAAAAGCAGAATATTTTTATAGTTCTTTTGTTTGTTTTTAAAGAACTTTGCAAAAATTGTCAGAATTGTGAGAAAAAAAATCATAATTCTGAGATTTCAGTCAGAATTTTTTTTTATTGTTGGCCCTAATCTGCTCCCGTAGATTTTCCTTCCTGTGTGATGTTGTGTGTCTCGGGTCGAACGGTTCAGTAACGGTTCGTGTTCTGGTCCAGGCGGGGAGTGTCTCGGTGAAGCTGCAGTCCACGGACGTTTTCGACATGGTTCCCTTCTCCACAGTGACGCCGCTGGTTCCCAGCAGGGCCAGTAATGGCTGCCCTCCGCCGCCGCCGACCTCCCTGCCGCCCGACATGAGTGAGCCAACAGAACCGCCCGGGTTTGGTGGAAGCGAGGGAAGTGGGTTGACTGTGGTTCTGTCTGCAGGTAAAGATTTGTTCGGAGCGGAGCCGTTTGACCCGTTCACCTGCGGCGCGGCCGACTTCCCTCCAGATATCCAATCGAAGCTCGATGAGATGCAGGTGAGGCCTGAGTTCAAACCAAATAACCAGGGTTAGTGTCACCAGCAGGGGGCGACATTGCTACTGAATATGTTTCCTTCCTCTCTTTCCTGAATTATTGACAGCTGAATGTGTCTCTCTTCTTCTTCCCTCTCTTAGCGGCAGAGATGGTTTGTACCTTTGCTGTCTGTGTTGCGACTGCAGCATGTTTTCTTATTTACCAACATCCTCATCCTCTAAGCTCTTGTTGGTTTTGCTCTCAGCGGCTGCTAGCTTGACTCTGAGTCACTGTTCACCTGACTGTTAGCTTTTAGCGTGACTCTGCTTCGTTGTTAGCCTGATACTGATTAGCCGTAAGCTTGACTTAGTGTTAGCTTCACTTCGTTTAGCTATTAGCTTTACTCTGGTTAGCTTTTAGATTCGCTCGGTAGCTGTTGATGTGAATACAGTTAGCTAACTGAATACTTACTAGCTGAAATGGTTAGTTTTTAGCTTGACTCTGTCTAGTTATTAGCTTGACTTTGGTTAGCTGTTAGCATGAGTTGGAGTAGCTGCTAGATTGATTCAGGTTTGCATTTAGCTTGAGTGTGGCTAGCTATTAGCCTGTCTCTGGTAGCTGTTAACTTCAGTGTGCCCACCTGTTGGTATGAATAAAGTTAGCTTTTATCTTTGCTCTGGCTAACTTTTAGCTTGAATCTGAGAAACTGTTAGCTTGACTCTGAGTCGTTGCCAGGTTAATTTAGAATCTTTGTTAGCTTGACTCCATTAGCATTTGTCAAACTGGGCTCGTTCTGTTTTGTCCTGGAGGTAAGATGCTGACTACTCATAACAGTCCACCATAAAGCACCAAACCCTCCATTGCGTGAGCATGCCATGTCATTTCTCACCCAGTCAAGTGAAGCATGACTTTGCATGTAGGAGTGGTTTGACTCCAGAGGCTTGTTGTTTGTTGTTTTTGGTCACTCTGAGCTTCCAGATGAATCCGGCTCGTTTAGCTCCGCTGTCCGCGCCGTTCATCGTCCTGCTTGTTTCCCCACAGGAGGGGTTCAAAATGGGACTGACCATGGAGGGCACCGTCTTCTCTCTGGACCCGCTGGACGGCCGCTGCTGATGCCAACAAAACTTTTAACTCGTTTGTATGGAAAAAGTGCCAATATCCACTCCATGGTTGAGATGTCACAGCCGCCATCTGGCAGTTTATATGCATTTGCATTTTGATTGGTTTTTCAGCGTAAACTTGGATCTGTTAATGTAAAGAGCTATTTTTGTATAACTGAGAAGATTCTGGAAGGAGACGTTTTGCGTACCTTTGCTGTAAATAGTCTGAGATGTCCAATGGTACACTCTGTGGCAGAGTTTTCATATCTGTGTGAATTCTGTGTTGGTGACACATTCCTGTTCCTACGGAGAACAAAAGCTGACAAACATTAAGTGTTCCATTAACGCCAACCTTCAGCTTCACTGAATGGTTTACCTCACATTATTCTGTTTTATATAGATTATTACTCCAGCCATAACTTTTTAACCCACTGACTCTTCCACATGTTGGTTGTTTCTTTGTTTTTTTTTTCTTTACATTTTCCACTTTTAATTTCCCCCCGAACTCTGTAATCATTGTATTTTTCTTCCCTTATGTTTTCCGAGTCCATACGGAAGTATTCCTGTCATTTACTTTTGGTTACTTTGCGGTTATTAAAGAAACTCCTTTTGGGGAAAAAACATGTTCCGTTTTGTCTATCACTGCTTTGGTTTATGGAGAACTGTTCCTGCCAGAATTGGCAAACAAAATGGAAACAAAATGCAAAGAGAGGAGAAAATAAATCAATGTAAATTTTAAAAAATTGAACAGTAAATTAAAGAACTTAATGAACAAAAAATATAAGAATTAGAATTAAAATAGAAATAATAATAGTTATACATTTATATAAATAAATGTAAATGATGAATATTAGTTCAAATCACACTATGTAATAAAACATATTTTTTATTTTTAGCTGAAATATTTCCCACATGAAATTTTTAAAGCCACTTATTTCTATTTTTATTTCCAGTTTTGGCAAGATCTGACTCCCATATGATTTCCTTTTCTCAATATAATTTCAAGAAATCTTAAGGTATCTTTGTGTTTAATTAAAGGATGTGCAAGTTACTTTTCCATCTAAATCACATATTTGCATCTTAATTTCTGAATATCACCTGAAAGTTAATTTAATATAATAATGTAAAAAGTAAAACCCATGTGTAATTTGGAAATTTTAAACAGGTTTTCTGTATAAAATGGGGCCATAAAGTTGGCTAAAAGCAAAAATTAAACTGAAGATAAAAAAAAAAATGTATTTGGGTTTTAAAATAAGTGAACTTTTTTGTTTCGAGTGTTCCTTTTTTCCTAGTTTAATTTTTCTTTGTTTTTCTCTTACAATTTTTTTTTCTTTTGTTTCATTTTCGTTTTTAACAAACTTCATGGCTCCAATTTAGTTGCATAAAGAAAAAGCACACAAAACATGTTTATGCACATAAACGCCCCTTCTGTTAGACTATTAGCTCTTCAAAACTTTTCAATATTTATATTATGTTGATAATCATTTTATAGTTCATTTCATTGATAAACGGTTTCAATAGCCAGTTTAATGGAATACATTTCATCTTTTGTTCCTAATTTCATGCGGTCCCCAATGTCCGCCAGTAGGTGGCGGTGCAGCAGATGCACCATAATTACAGCAGCAGAAGAAGAAAGCCACTGTGAGGGAGAGCTGGCCGCCATCTTGGTCCAGTCAGCTTGATTTTCGCCAGTTACCCGCCCGGATTCGGACTTTGGTGGGGCGGAGAATCATGGCGGATGACGAACTGAGCGACTTCGATAAGGGCCAGGTGGTGGTGGCCAGGGAGCTGGGCTTGAGCGTCTCCAAGACGGCCAAGACGGTGGGCTGCTCCCGGGCAGCGGTGGTCAAAGCCTACCGCCAGTGGTACGAGGAGGGACTGCGGCTCCGAGCCGGGAGACCCCGGCTTTTCGACCCCAAGGCGCTGGATGACGACTCCGGCTCCGAGAGCGAGCAGACGGGCGGTGAGGAGGACAGCGGGGAGAAGAAGAAGGAACAGGAGCCGGAGGCCAACGCAGGGGAGCGGACTGAGGAGGGCGAGAAGCCGGGGGAGAGTTCCGCTGACCGGAAGTGATGCCGGATCCGACTGGAGGTTTGGACCATTCGGAGGATTAAAACTGACCAGAACCGCTTCACGGTTCATTGCGTTAAAATGTTTTCATCTAAAACATTTTTGATGAACAAAACTTTCATTTTTTACACTATGTGGAAGAATCACGGTTACAAATAGGATGCCTTTACTGCGCCTCGGACGTTTCAATCTGACCTCGTGACGTCACAACCGGTGACGGGTTTTTGTTTTGTCTCCTGATTTTGAGTCAGAAACTGCTACATTAGAGACAAAACATGACTTTTGTTGGTTTGTTTGTTTTTGTTTGTTTTTTGATGAATAAAAAAATAAAATATTCAGAGTGTTTCAACTTTGTGGTGGAAAATGTTAAACGTTTTTGCATATTCTTGACAAATGTTTATTATAGATGTACAAGTTTTAATTTTTGTTCTTCAAAGCCAGATTTCTCTAAATGTCCTTAAATGTAACAACTAAAAAATGTTTACTTACAAAAAACGACACCAATGAACAAAAAAAATTCAACCCCTTAATTAGCCAAAACCAGCAAAATTTGTCCTGCTGACAAAAGAACAAAAATACTTAATTTCAGCTTCTGCAAAAAATCTGACCCATGAGTCATTGCATAAGTATTCATCTCTTCCAGTCAGTATTTACTCTGTTTTTTAATGCCAGCCATCATGTCAGGCATGATAGCTCCACTAGGTGGCAGCATAACTTAAAGAAAAGGGAATTTGACCCTCTGATGATGTTTCCATAAGTTAGCAGTGAGTGCAGCTAAAACCATCAGACCTGAACTGGTTTCCAGTATGGATGACGCAGCGCGGCTCCTGCTGCTTCTCCGCGTGTTGAGGAATGTAATGGCTGCTGTTGGCCTAATTAAAGGCCGGATGTTTCTGCCTGATAAACCAGTCTCTGCTTGCTCCTCTCCGTTTCCCTGCTGCATCTCGTTATGATAATTATCTGCTGCGTTTAAAGCTGATGCAGGTGTTTCGTTCCAGGAAATACATTTTTATGAAAATTCCCTGCAGCGCGAATAAAATGAATAAATTAAATAATGACCTAAAACCTGTCAGAAACGGTTTCTCTCTCACTCTAGTTTGAGTAAAATCAGGATACATGACTGACCTGAAGGTTGTCTGGTCTAGTCCAAGTATTTGGATGGTTTGGAACCAAAACTCTTTCCATGACTTGTCCAACATGTTGGTATAAACATGATGTTGTTTTCCTGTTAACCTAAAAGTTGTGATACATTAAATTTGTTTATTCTATTTTTAAACCTGTAGAGGTCACCATTGTTAACCTGAGGACCTGCTGATGAGGCAGAACAAGAAATCAAGATGGTGGACGTTGACAAAAACAACCAGACTGAGGAAAATGTCCTCATTTGTATACCGTTAAACATGAGAGATTAGCTAAAACAAGCTAACGTGGTCAGCTTGTGAGCTACTGTTTACTGTTAGTTAGTGCTAACTTCATTAGCTGGAGCTAACAACATTAGCTAGAGCTAACACCAATAACAGGAGCTTACACCATTAGCTAGAGCTAACAACATTAGCTAGAGCTAACACCAATAACTGGAGTTAACAACATTAGCGAGAGCTAACACCAATAACTGGAGTTAACAACATTAGCTAGAACTAACACCAATAACATGAGCTAACACCCTTAGCTTTAGCTAATGTGAAACCATCCAATTCCATAATTGGAAGCTCATGAATGAATTTTTAAAGTGACAATGAAGTATTTTTAAGTTTTTGTAATGAACTGTTCTACTGTATTTAACTAAATGTTTTGAGCCTGATGCTAACCATAGTTAGCTTTAGCTCTTAGCAGCTAGCGCTGGTTAGCGTTCGCGTGCAGCATTTCTGTGTTTTTTTCATTTCTACAAACTGTATAAAAATGAGCATTCAGGCAGAACAGAGCTAGCGCTGTAGCTCTTAGCGTACAGCCTTTACCCAGGATGCACTGCAGCATAAACGTTATGACTTTATTTTCTTTAAATGTACATTAAGTATTTATAAAATGCTTTTGCATTGTGCAGTTCGGTCAGAGTAATCTTGGTGACTTGGTTGTGATTTTCAGCTCCAAACTGATCGAATAATTTCAAACTTTTGTTCTTGATTTCCTGCAAGTAAATCTGAAATGTAACATTTTTTGCTGCTGTTATTTCTTCCTCTGCAGATCTTAAAAACCGTTAAATGCTTAAATTATTGTTTTTAATGTTGCAATGCTTTCATTGTTTAAATCTGTGTGTCTGATCATAAGTAAAGTTTGTTGTTTTATTTTGAAAGGGCACATTAGCCTGGCTGTAACAATAAGCAGAACTAAAAGCTTCTTTTTAACACAAACTAAATGTAGGATCTGATTGTTCTGCTGTGTTTTCTCGCCCTCCAGCCGCTCAGCTCATGTGGAAGAAATGCGACGCGCCAGTCTGTGACTCAGCTCTGCTCCATGGAGGTTAAACTGATGCAGCCCTGCAGATGTTCTCCAAACGTTTCTGCTCCCTGCAGGGGCCCACGTTTCTGTTCTCTCCTTCCTGCAGGCCGAGATTTCCTTCCAAACGGCTCAGAGTTCTGCAGATGAGCAAAAACAAAGAACCAGGTCCAAAGAAACACATCCAGCTCCTGCCATGTTTAGAGAGACACCAAGAGAGGCTTTTATTTTGAAGTTCTGAGCTGTAATCCAGCTGCTGAGCAGAAAAAACTAAAGTTTTCTATTTCAGGCGGTTGAACAAACGGCAGCAAGTTAACAAGCAGCAAACCGTCTCTGATTACCGAGTTAACGACCAGAACGACCCACAGGGTGTGTTTACTGTCTGCAGGACAAATCGGTTCTGTTTGACCGAAATCTAATCAATTTAACTTCATTTTAGCAGAAAGTCTGAAATGACCATGAGCTCATGCATATTTTGTCTATATGTGAAAACCACAGCGCCATCGTGTGGCCTGGCATGAGAACTACACCAGATTTAGTTGATTAAAAGTTCATGCATGAAAATTTCAGATTTTTTCTTGCAAATTTTTGACTTGTCAAACTTTTCAAATTTTTTGTTTTTTCCAGGAAAACTTTTCTAATTGGAAATTTACTCCCTCTTTTTGTCTAAATGTGTAATTTTCCCCAATCAACATTTGAAAATACTGCCAGCCTCCAACCACTTCCTGTTGTCTTTGTCGTTTCCGCCAGTGGTAACATCCTGCTGTTGACCCTGTGACTGGTGTGATGCGAAAGTTTTTCCGCTGCTGTTTTTCACGATAAACCGATTTTGAAATGGGGAAAGAAAAATCTCGTCATCGTGCCGAAAGTTTTTATCAAGAAACGTGTTTTTTACCAACTTCATGCATTTTAGTTTATTGAATTTATTGTGCAGTTTTAAGGTCAATGGAAACAAAAGTTCTGACTCATTTTTTTGCAAAATCACGTTTAGTGTTTAGCAAAACGTTGACAAGAGAAACTATTTTTAGAAATCCTGATTCCTTTTGGTTTTCGTCTCATTGTACAGAAGAGCTTTAAAGGTTTTGTTGCCTGAAGGTTTTATGTTATTTATTTTCACATTAAACTCAGAGCTTCTCTGCGCTCCCTGCAAGTCGGTGCAGGATGAGGATGGAGTTCACGGCGGATATTTGGCGAGGAAAGTAAACACATCACCAATGTAGATAGGAATAAAGCGGCGGATCCGTGCAGGCAGGCCCGTCCCGACACGGCTGAACAAATAACTCTGAAGGCTTGTCATTACTCACCTATCAGATATTTACCAGCCTCAGGTCGGCTTTCCTTGAATAACGCCGCGTTTAGACGTTTCTGCGGCGTCTGAAGGATAATCAAGTCAAACTTTTGTTTCGGGACTCAAGGGAGGCAGAGGGGATAACAGAACCAGACTCAGTTGGAAGATGTGGCTTTTTCCTTTTGACTCACAGACCTCAGAGTGATAAACGAGTCCAGAACATTCCAGTTTGGGCCGAGCAGAGACCCCCCACTGAGGCACCCTGACATCTGGAAAGAAAGGCTCATGATAAGGAAGTTCAGGGAAGGTCTGGGTTTCCCTGAGAGGAGAAGGTCTCTGGGTTTCCCTGAAGTTTCCCACAGCAGCGGCTGAAGGGCCGCTTGGGTCCGATTGGGCCCCATCCCCGGTGGAAAAGCAGGAGCTTTTATTAGCAGATCTCCATGTGGGCTGGACTTTTTTCTGCTTCTGCAGGCAGAAATGTTCTAACGTCTGGCTGTAAACGTTTGGAACAATGATTCACTACAACCCGCCTTTATATAATATAAGTAGATTTATCTACATAAAATATGAAAAAGACGCTATTGGCTGGCTTTTTCAAATCAGCCAATCCAAGAGCTCCATTGGTTGACTGTAGATGCTAGCTTCTGTGCTAGCACTGTTTCCACTGTGCATATTAAAGTATATTTTGTAATTAAATGATTAAAATATGTGGATATTCATGTTTTCAGTGGAGGCTGTGGAGTTCAGAGTTGGACAGTAACTCGTTACTCAGTTACATTATAACTTTACTCTTGTGAAGGATTCATTTTAGCTGCAATGGTGTGAAAAAGTATTTGGCCTTTTCTTGATTTCCTATTTTTTCTGTTACAGAAAATCAAACAATATTTAAATACCAGCCAAAAACAACACAAGTGAAAACAAACAAGTTTTTAAATGAACTTTATGGTGAACTGGCACCAGATCAGAGGGAACAACCAACAATGGATGGATGAACCCATCATCCCACTGAGGCCCCATCATCCCACTGGGGCCCCATCATCCCACTGAGGCCCCATCATCCCACTGAGGCCCCATCATCCCACTGCTAGCTAGCCACTCTCTAGCTAGCAGCTTCTCTCTGCTAGCTAGAAGGAAGTAAGTCAGTTCAATCAAACTAGTTAGCTGGTAGCTAGTAATTCTCTCATTGTTGAATTTAGCAAATATAAATAATTTTAATGATTCTAAGTGACTAGAAACCAAAGAAATGTCTGAATTTATTAGCAGCTAGCCAGCCAGCTAGCTAGCTTGATCAAACTGACTGACTTTCAGTTCAACCAAGTCACTGTTTCTTCTGTCATGATCTCAAGTTTTGCTGGATCATTTAAATTGACCCAGAAATGATTGTAATAAATGATAATATTGTCATTTTGAGGCCATTTTTAACTAACAACAAACATGGCATATTATCTCAAAGACACAAAAAAGTCTTTAATTTATAATGAAATGTTAACGCTGAATATAGAAGCTACATAAAATGTTGGAAACAAAATGCTTCTTGACATGTTATTGGTTGGCTTTTTAAAACCAACCAATCCTGTAGCAGCATTTACTATCCTTGATGCTGATTGGCTGAAGAGTGGAGCTAAGCTAACTGTAGATGCTAGCTTGTGCGTTGATGCCAGGATGGTTTCCAAAATACAAATGAATGCATATTAAGGTACATTTGGAAGCACTCAGCTGCATCTTTAGAGCAGGTCTCCGGTATTTGTAGAGTTTAGCTGTTCGCCCTCTACAGGCCACATCCTGTCACTGCAGGAAATACGTCAGCGTGAAACTGAAAAAGTTTCACCTTTTTTCAGGTCAGAGAATCAAAGATTTTCCTGCTGTGGATTCAGTTTCTCCTCTGTTTGCTCAGAGAACATTGTTGCTACTTCATTTCAACAAACTGAGACGTAATTGAACGTTTTGTTTTGCTGCTCTGTGTTGCTGATTCCCTGCTGCAGGACGTGCATGAAAACAGATCCAGTTTCTGTTCAAACAGTCGGTTTCTCACCACCAGTCTGGCTGCTGTTTGCTTTCAGCCCCAGTTGGATTTCCTGAAGCTCTTGCTGACTAAAACCATGTAAGATAAATGCTAATCACATGTTAATCACATTGTGTCTGTTATAAATGACTCAGATGAGCATCAGAGTCCAGAGAATCACTATCCATGTATTTTGTGGACAAATTAGCTGATGCAGATTGTTTCACATCATTTCAAAAGGCTAATAAATGGATTCAGAAACACAAAAACGAAGGAAATCAAATGTAATGTTTCAGTGCGTTTTATTTAGTTTTATGAACTAAAACTTAGTTCCACTTAGTTTTCTCATTAATTACTGTTTTTATTTCTTTGCGTTAGAAAAACATTTTAGTTATAAAATAAGCAAAATGTTGAAGGTTTGTGTCACATAGAAAAACGTTTTAACTGTCGCTGTATCGTTCCTGCTGAAGCTGTGGATCATATCGCCAACAACTTCTGATCACAAGACATTCATGACTGTAACTCTATCGTTTTCTAACTGAAACAAGTGAAGTTTGCTCTGATTGCACTGGATGTGTTTTCTTGCTGTAACCTGATGCAGCCAAACCGTTTGGAAACTAAACACAGGCAGTTCAGCCCCCTCAGATATCTGGGCCATGACTTCAACCCGCCTCACTTTTTCCACACGGTGCAAATCATTTCCCTGCAACCGCGCAGGAACCTCCGACTGCAGCAACGCAGCAAGGCTGCAACGCAGCAACGCAGCAAGGCTGCAACGCAGCAACGCAGCAAGGCTGCAACGCAGCAACGCAGCAACGCAGCAACCCTGCAACGCAGCAACGCAGCAACGCTCAGTCTGAGAGCCTGGAAGGAAAGCAGGTCCATGAACAGCAACGTCTGTCTGAGGATCTGCAGCTTCACACATTCTGTCAAAAATACTGGATCAGTAAAATCACATTTTCTAGAAAAAAACTCAGAAGTTTTCACAATAATCTCAGAAATGTTTGAGAATTTTTTTTACATTTCTGTGTTTGAAAAGTTGCAAATTTGGAAATTCAAATCTCTGGAAGAAAAAGTGTTTTAGATTAATCTCTGGAAGAAAAAACTTCATTTCTGAGTTTCAAACTTGGCAAACTTACTTCAAACGACTTTCCAAGTTTTTCTTAAACCGAAAAGTTTTTTGGCAGAAATGGACTTTCTTCTGTCTGTAAGTCGCCATGGTAACGGCCAGCAGCTGAAGATAAGATGAGACTGAAGGTTTTACAATCTGAAGCACATGATGTGTCTTTCTGTTGGATATAATTCTCCATAAACATGAATTTGTAAACCCACTTTCTCCCAGGTTGTGGGGAAATCCCTTCAGAGTTTCTGCTCAGCGTCTGATTGGCCGCCCGGTCGCAGGGCTTTGTGTGAGCTTGTCTGAATCTCCTCCCCTAAGCCTCCATCATCACTTAAAGTCCTGTCTGCTCATGTCAACGAGGAGATAAATGCGTCTAAAACAGAAATTATTGCCCATTTACAGCAGGAAGCAGCGAGGAGTCACCTCAGCTTTGTTTGAAGTGGAGCCTGACTGTGGAGCCGAAGCCGATTCCAGGAGATTAAACTGGAAAATGGATCCATGAGGAAACAGCTGAGCTTCCAAAACACAAACTGAACAGCTACCAGAGGGA
This sequence comes from Poeciliopsis turrubarensis, assembly GCA_010277015.1. Lineage (NCBI taxonomy): Eukaryota > Metazoa > Chordata > Actinopteri > Cyprinodontiformes > Poeciliidae > Poeciliopsis > Poeciliopsis turrubarensis. The sequence continues at coordinate 1,988,344 of VMRN01000068.1, forward strand.
AACGGCGGCTAATCGGAATGCTAGCAGCGCTAAACCTAAACTACTCATCATAAACATCAGTTCTGCTAATGCTAACGCCCAACATGAACATTGTAATTAGCAGTAGATAATGCTAAAGTGCTAAACCAACATAGCAAATAGTGAAAGCTATTGCTAAGGCACAACACCAACAAGTTATATTGCAGAAGCTAATGCTAAAGTGCTAAACTAATATTTTAATACGTAAAAGCTAATGCTAAAGCACAAATATAGTAACTAGGTTAATATTCTATATCAGTATAGTAATTAGCAAAAGCTAACGCTAATACACTGTCAGTATAGTAATTAGCCAAAGCTAA
>VMRN01000068.1:1994768-2005601 GCA_010277015.1 Poeciliopsis turrubarensis
CGGGGCCCCAGTCTAACCCCGCTCGGGGCCCCAGTCTAACCCCGCTCGGGGCCCTGTGTAATCTTGGGCCGGCCCTGTTGTGCTTCTGGAATCATCTGGAGTGAAAACAATCTGCGTTTCTGCCATCTTGTAAAGTTCTACGCAGGAATCTGGTTCTGCTGTTCGCACAGAACGGACAATTTTACAGCAAGACGACGACGACAAAAAGCTGTAATAATATTGAGAGCCGAGGTTTGGAGTGAAATGGCAGTAAAGCCTTTTTCTGACTGGTAATAAAAACCAGACGGTCTTTTTTCTTCAGCCTCAGTTCTGACTGAAGCTGTAAAACATATTAAAAACAAGTCAAAAGTTTTCATTGCAAACTGACTAACATGACGTCACCCTGCTGGTTCCCCAAATTGCTTCCAGTTGTTGTTGCCACATCACTGGCATCGCAACAAATGGGCCGTTTTTTACCGAAGCCAGAAAACGGCCAAACATGCGACCCGGCCCGCAGACGGTTTCCATTAGCAACACATGCTGCATTTTTCAGCTATGACTTTATCACACGCCTCCATTTTCTGCTGAGGGGTCGGCAGACGGGTCCGGGGCTCATCGGCCGTCCGATGGCGAAGCGTCTGGCCGGCGTTGCCGAGGGCAACGATAAATCCCATGCCGGCGAGGACGGCTGCGTGGGAAATCCTGCTGCAGGCGCAGGGGTCAAAGATCACTGCCAGATGTTTCCTCTGGTTTATGAAAATGCAAAAAAATAACAACAAAGAATGAAGTCAGAATGAAAATATGAGAACAGAAATAAAAATGAAATAAAGCAGCAATAATATGAGGATGAATCGTTATGATACAACAAAAGTCGTGAAAATTAAATAAAGTTGCACTGATAGGAGAAACGGCGTCAAAATGAGAGAAAAGTATCAACAACAGAATAAAGTAAAGTAACAAGATGAGAATAAATAGTTTGAGAATTAATTAATAATTATACAAAATTAATATTAAAGTTGTAGCAACATGAGAATAAAGTAATAATTTAAGGTGAAACTGCAGTTTTACCGGCAGCATGAGGCTTCAACCCATCAAATGAAGTGAGTTTATGCTGAAGAACGAAGCTCGGAGCTGATTGGCGCCTCGTCTCCGGCTGCTCTGTGATCCTGCTGGAAAATGACAGGACAGAACCTGAACAGAACCAGCAGCTGAACCCAGCAGGCTGTTATCATCCCGACTGACAGCTGCTCTCAAAGAAAAACCAGCTGATGTCACAACAGCTGGATCACCACGTTTTTATACTGCAACAATAGATTTTATAGCTGCTAAACGTTGAATAAACTAATTAGTGTTATTCCCCGTTTAAACCTGTGGCAAAAGCAAATGAGGTGGATTAGCAGAGCGAGCTAACGACTGCTGTTTCTGTGGAAATCATCTCTGCTGCCTTTCAGCCTGGCATGACACCCAAACACTGCAGGCTTCAGTCAGAGGCCTCTCCAGCTGTACTGCAAGCCTGACTGCTACTGGAGGCTTGGTCTTTATGAGAAGCTCATTTAAATTTCTTTTTATGATAAAGAAATACATATTGTTGAATTTAATTAGCTAAAATGAGTGAAAGGATGGCAAGAGACATTATTGAGGAAAATAAAACGTGGCTTTACTCTGATACCCCTAAATAAAGGGAAAAGCTGCTAAAGATTTGATGTAGGCCAAACATAAATGCAGGCGACCTGATGGCGCCACGTGACTCTGGAGCAGAACTGGACCAGCTCAGCACGTTGTGCTGCTTTCTGCCGTAAAGCCAAATATTATCTCTGTTAGCAGCTAAAGAGCAACGGCGACGATCCAGAGAAACAAACAAGCTGCAGCGAATCATGGAGGCTGCAGCTACTGCTGCCGCTGCCGGTGCTGCAGCTGCTGCTGCTGGTGCTGCTGCTGCTGGTGCTGCTGCAGCTGGAGCTGCTGCTGCTGCTGGTGCTGCTGCTGCTGGTGCTGCTGCTGCTGGTGGTGCTGCTGCAGCTGCTGCTGCTGGTGCTGCTGCTGCCGGTGCTGCTGCTGCTGCTGCTGCTGCTGCAGCTGTAGAAACTGAATGTGTTCAAATCTCATTCAAATCTGAAACTGCGTCCAGAGATTCTTTGCTGCTTCGCAGTGAGCAGCTTGTTCTGGATGAAACTCCTGAAGTGCTGCTTGTGTTTCAGAGCCGCAGTCTGGTGACAGTCGGCCATAATTGCAGGTTTGGTCGGGGATAAATTCTACGTTGCGGCTCGGTGGCCTATTAAAACCCCAGAGGGCAAACGAACAGAGCGGCGCGGTGACCAGGGTCAACACTGCGGCCTGCGATGTGTTCAGGCTCCCCGCAGGCTGCAGGACGTCTGAACACCTCGATGGAGACGAGCGTCAGTGGGTGGTCCTCATGCTGCTGCATACGAAGGGAAAAATCCTTTAGTCTTGGTGTAAAATTAATTTTTTATACACAGAAAATGTCTAAATTTCTCAAAAAATGAGACGTTATTTAAATGCTGATTCCACCTTATAAAGCAGCTGCAGAAACATAAATTAATAACAAATTATATTAGAATATATAATCCACAATTAACAAGCAGAACGACTGAACTTCTGAAATAAGTAAAGAGCAACTTTCAGATTATTGAGAAATAAACAAACTACAAGAATGTAAAGTTCAACTGGATGCAAGTGACGTAAAACAGCTTTTATATTTAGTTAAAATGAAAATGTTGCTGCGCGTTCAGATTCACTACGTGGTTACACACAAAAAATCACATCCAATTATTTACAGATTTATAAAAAATATTTTTGATGCTGTTATTACTGCCTAAAAAATTACATCCTGTCATTTATGGATTATTTTTGTGTTATTTTATAACACAATTAGACTTTATGTGACTGCATGTTGAGATGGATTATTTTTGATACTACTGTTTGCTCCTGTCATTTATGTAACCCCGTACATTGAGACGCGTTTGTGTAAAAAAAGACATTTTTACCAACGTATTACTCTGTTTATTTTTGATACTATTATTATTTACGTCGAGATTCTCCACGTAAAAAAATGACTTTCATTTTTGATACTAATGGTTTTCTGTAAACGAGCAGCAGTGGCTGCTTGATAACTCACACTTTCAATCGCAGAAATGAAACCTGAGAAAATCGTATCTTAAATCCAAACTTGGCCAAAATTCCCTCTTCATAAGTTTGAGCTGAGACTAAAACACAAAGAGATGCTTTTATTTTTTTGTCTGATTTAGAAACTGGTGACAAAAAGAAACTTTCCATCTGATTGGGTTTCAGAAACGACGCTCTGACCTCTGAGGTCAAAGTTCCTCTGAACAGGGATCTGGTTGTTGAACAGAAACATGGCCGACTGCTGAATTATTCTGCAAACAGAAAGATTCTTTCTTTGGACACAACGATGCGTCTGTCCGCTTCACGTCTGCTTCTGCGTCGTGACTCACGGCCGACCTTTAACCCCAGATATTCCTCCAAACGGCTTCAGTTTTCCGGCTGCTGCCGGTTTTCCAGTGATCACATGAATTCCTTCAAACACAAACTTCTCTGATGTTTGTGGGCCGAGCCGCCGGTTGACATACAAAACCTAAAGGCTGTAAAGGAACCGTATCATTTCAGAACCAAACACAGCTGGAAACGCGCCGCAGTTCATGACAGACTCGCTTTCACCGGGAAAACATGGCCGACTAACGACAGGCCGACTAACGACAGGCCGACTAACTACAGGCCGACTAACGACAGGCCGACTAACGACAGGCCGACTAACGACAGGCCGACTAACTACAGGCCGAAGAGTCGGCGATGTTTGGAGGATCTTCCCTCATGTTTAGAGGAGAAGCTGGAGCAAAGTTCAAACATCAGACGCTTTATCAGGGATGAAAACGTTCTGGGATCCAGAACTGGAATCTCCTCTGAAGTCGTGTTGGACCTGGTTGTTGATGATGGTTTAACTGGGAATGTTTTCTTCCTGCTTTTATAAATATTAATATTCCTGCTAATAAGTGAAGAGCTGGAGAGAAAAACGTGTTTCAAAACTAGGTCACATGTGACCAACCAAAGTTCTTCACTATGCGTCTTTAAACTGCTCGGGTATGGAGGACTGATCCTGCCAAAATAATGGCAAAAAATAAGTACATGAGGAAATAATGGTAAATACAACGAGGAATATATATATATATGAAAAAAGGAAATAAAACAATAAATGCATCAATAAATATGGTGGAAAATAAATTAGAAAATAAAACAGATAATGAATAAAATATATGTAATGATTAGGGAATGAAGTAGAAAATAAAATAGTAAACAAAATAAAACAATAAATAAAAGTGGAAATAAAGCAGCATGAAATGAAAAATTCACTGAGGAAAAAAATCAAATGACAAAATAAAACAGTAAATGCATAAATGAGGAAATAAATCAGGAAATATGAATAATTGAGCAAAATGAATGAAAGGCGAAATAAATAATTACTACATGTGTTTACTTTCATTTCATGTTGTTTTATATTCTCATTTAATAATTTGTCCATTTTGGTAGGATTAGCCTTCCATATTTGCGTCCCACACAGCTGTTGATGATCTACTCAATAAAATATTTAACTGTAGAAGGTCAATGGGTCAAGTCCGAGTGGAAACGCCAGGAAGTGACCGACTGTTGGGCAGCAGCTTCAGAGGAGGTCAAAGGTCGTTTCCTAGGTGATCTGCAGATAAAATGCGTATCAGCGAGAATTTATTTGGATTTTCTTCATTCCCATAAATAGAAATGCAGGTGACTGGAAAATGTCTTCCAGATTAGAGCCACATGTTGACCTTTCATCCCAGGAAATGACCAAAGTCAAAGTTCATGACCTTTCAGGTTTTTAGAATGTTTTTTTCACAGCCTTCAGGCTCTGAGGCTCAGAGAACGTGGTAAATCCTCAGGCTGAGCGGCGGGAAGACGCTCCATCTGATCTGCGAGTCGTCGCCTCGGTTCTGAGTCTGAATGTGTCGGAGCGTTTTGTTTGACGGATCATCCTGGAAGCTCGGTACCAACATCCTGCCGACGGTTTTGGCCCGAAGCCCTCAGGTTCTGCTGCCTCCATGAAACAGACTCTGCTCTGGGATTGTGTTTGGTTCCCCGCACTTAAAGCTGCATTTCTGTTTACGGCATCATGTCAGAAACCGTGATGCAAAGACGTTCCGAGACGTTTGCAATGAAATCTAATTGGGTCCAGCTGTGAAGTTCTGGTTCTGCTCGGACTTCAGAGCATCTGCTTTATTTCTTGCAGCAGAATATAGAAAAGCTGCGATGGGGAAAATCACCCTGTTTTGATAGGGATAAGGAAGAAGGAAGAGGGGATATGAGAAAACCCAGATTAATGCGGAAGAAGAAGCAGAAGTGGGATTTGGGAAAGAAGCGCCTCAGGCAGCCATTTTAGTTGTTCTGCAGCGCTGAGGTCAGAGCAATAAATCTGCTGCCGCTGGCGCTGGACCTCCACACAAACATCTGGGAAAACAACTGAGAGCCGAGGAGCAGCTAACACCTCGGAGGAGATGTGGGAAAGAGTCAAACTTATGTAAATCAGCCTTTAAGGTCATGAATGAAAACCATTTTAAGATGATTTTATCAGCTTCATTTATGGAGCATTTCAGCAACACGGCAGGTCAAAGTGATTCAACATGAAACACAATCAGGAACATTTTGTCAGAAAGGATAATTATGGTTTATTTGCTATTGTTCAAACACCAAATATACATTAATATGCATGAAGATTCGCAGTGGAGATTAGCTCCATCGCTAAAGCTAATACCTTCAGTCTGACTGACGAATCAGCATCAAGGAAAATAAATGAAGCTTCTTGATTGGCTGCTTTTAATCTGCCAAGTTATTTCTGCTTCTGCATTTTATTCCAGATATTTCAGATCTGCTCTTCAAATCTGCTGTTATGGAGCGAAAACAAGAATGAACTAGTTTGGCTTAAAAGAGAAATGCATCTGTTTGTCATCAGCATAAAACCGCTAGGAGCCTTAATAACAGTCTGAGGTTCTTCAAGGCGAGAAATCCCAGAGCAACATTTGGGTGCAGATATTTACAGCGAGCATGAAGAGGCATTATGCTAATTTAAATACTGCAAAGCAGAACTGGAGTCCATTAGACCTGATTCTGTTGGTTATATTCATGCCTGGAGGTTTGTTTCATGAATTAATTAAAGCTGCCGAAGCTCAAAGCTCGTTAAAATGAAATTACATCCCAGCCTTCGCACTGCAGAGTCAGGAAGTCCAGGTCAATTTGGGGACAACAAAAAGAAAAGCAAGACTTGTTTAATCATTCAGTTTAATTGTTGTTATTATTCAGAGTGTTAATAACACTAACAGATGTTGCTGCAGCTGGTTGTTTACACGCTGAAGGTCTCTGGGTTTGTTTATTATCTGAGAACTGAGCAGGTAAACGACGTCGAAAAGATCATTTCTAAAACAAGAAACAAAAACCTGGAAAAGGATTTCAGACGTTTGAGGTTCAGTTTGACGGTTTGCCTGATTTTCTGCTTTAATCATCATATCGGAGAAACTTTATCCAGTTTTATTTGCACAAAAAGGTTAAATATGAAATATCACGAGTTTCATATCCCGGTTTGTCGTCTGTAAAACGACTTGAAAAAACAAAAAAAAACAAAGATCTTTTAAATGAATAAAGTTTTTCTATATTTTTAACGTTTGTGAGCCGCCCCCAGACAGCGGGACGCCCTGGGCAGAGAGCCGTAAGGCTCAGCAAACCCAAACGCTTTACTGTCCGTTAAATAACATCACCGACCTCCAGGCCTGCGCGTTGCCATGGCAACATACATCAGATATTGTAAATCAAACTGTTATCGATTTCGTGTCATTTCAGCCGTTTTAATCCAGATTTTATTCTCAAAATATGCGCAGCGAGGCCTTTAATCCTGAGGAATCTTTTATGTTCAAACATTTGCAGAAGTATTCCCACCCCTGGGATATTTTTGTATTTTGGCAAATTACACCCACAAAGATAAATATGTTTCATTGCAATTTAATGTGAAAAACAAATTGTGAAGTCGAAAGAAAATTCTGGATGATTCAAAACATTTTTCTCCAAATAAAAGTTTGTTGTCCAAAGTGTTCGGCCGTTTGGGTCGACGCTTCCTGGAACCGCAGCTGTTTTCCTGTAAAAACTTTCTGACTCGTGAATCATTTTCTCTCCAGTGAAACACTTTGTGAACCACTTTGTGTTTGTCACATTAAATTCCAGTGAAATCTATTTATATGTTTGCAGTTGGAACAAGTTGAAGTAGATTTTCTCCCAGTGAAGAAAATCCACCAAAGTTTCATCCAAACTAAAACCAACATGGATAAATCTGCAATCTGGTCGCCGGTTCCTCTTTGCTTTTTGTTGCTGTAATCTGATTTCCAGATGTTTCGTTTCCAGGCCCAGCCGCTCGCTTCTGTTGCATTTCTCTGTGTTTTATCAGGAAAACGGATTTTCCTACACTGGAAACCAGTTTCCTCTCTGGCCGTTTGTTTAGCAGACGTAAAACACCGGGGCGCTCTGACCTGCTGTCGGAGTTTAACCGACAACTCTGTAAACCTGGCATGGCTGACGTCATCCTGTAGGAAAACCAGCTGGGATTAATCTGGATTAATCTGGATTAATCTGGACTCCTGCTCCGTTTCACCGTCAGATAAACAGATTTATTCCTGAAAAACGTGAATTTTGTCGTGTTTTTGGCAGGAAGCATGTTGAAGTAGCCGTTAGCTCTGTCTCATCTGCGTTCTCTTCGAGCCACGTAATGTTGAGTTAAACACGCTTCACTCCCACTGCACTGTAAAAAATGTTGCCAAAGTCTGACTGCCTGGATGTTCTGCTCCACACTGTAAAAACTCAACATCTGACCAAGTGTTTCTGTTCTTTAGCTGCTGATACAAAAATGTTGATACACTTGAAATAAGACAAAACTGACTTATAAGTAACTTTTTAGCAATATCGGAGCTTGATTCAAACTAGTTTCTCTGTATTCATGGGAAATATTATTTTACTAATAATAAGACATTTTCCTGTGTTATAAGTGAAATAATCTGCAAAAACTTGTAAAATAACATTGACTGAAAATTAGCTCCTGTTGCTGAAGAGCTGCAGTTTTTTCTTATTACAACTAGAAACTGGACCAGAAATACTTGGTAATATTTTGTGTTTTTACAGTGCAGCCATGTTTCAGGTCTGGATCTTTTCTATTTCCTTTCATGTGTGATTGAAGTTATCTTTGTCTGTGTTGGATGAAAACATCTGGAAACGTTAGAAATGTTAACGTTAGCCTCTTTTTGCTTTTTTAGCTAATTAAATGCTAATAAAGTGTTACCTATCCATTAGCACAATAGCTACTAAACAGTTAGATGATAAGCTAACAATGTACTGTAAACAATGTTAGTATATCAGCTAATAAGCTGTTAGCTTAGCAGCAAATGAAATGCTAACAGAATGTTGGCTATTAGCATAGGAGCTAATAATTACCAATATGAACCTCAGTCACACTGGAGGAATATTTTACTGCATGTTGGACAGTGTAATGTGTTTGACTGATTCTGAGTTTGTTTACATATCAGCTAGCGTTAGCTCTGCAGCACAGCTAGCTACGACAGGACCTTAGAAAAGCTGTGTTGCTGTGGATAAACTGTGTTGGTTGTTAAATGGTTTCCAAAGCGCCTGTCAGTGGATTTTAAGGTATATTTGATGTCTGGACTGTTAAAAGGAAAAGTGATGTGAGTTTCTTCTCTAAAGTTGTTCTTTGGACTGAAAGATGCTGTTGCATCAGCATGATTCTCTCCAGCTGGACGCTGCAAACCCTCTGCTCTAACCTTTGACCCTGACCTCAGTGAAGGCCGCGGGCCACAGAGAGTTCAGACTGCTGGTCATTAAGCTCCTTCAGGGCTGATTGGTTCGATTTTAGGAGAGAGAACTGCATGAGAGATCAGATCACAGCGAGCGGCTCGCTTTAAAAATGCTTGATGGCTGGATAGCGAGGAAGAGGAGGAGGAGGAAGAGCCCAGAGAGACCACAATCCTCGGCGGGTCGAACTCGGGAGGAGAGCGGCTCATAACTGCGGCTGGAGACGGAAAAGCTGCTGCCTGGTTTCTGGCTCTTCCTCAGAGGAGAAACGTTCACATCACCGAACTTTAACTGAGCTGAGAAATGAATCTGCAGCAAGATTTAAACTGAGAACCGAGGAGAAACCGGGTCTGAACCGGGCCTGAACTTCCTGAAACCAGAAACTAACAAGGAACTTACATATTTGATCAAGAATATAAAACAAGAAAACTCATAAAAACTTATTTTGTTTTATTTTCTCCTTTTAAACTAGTTAAAACGAGAACGTTTGCAACATGTTTTAAAAGCATTTTATCTCATTTTATTCTCATTTTATTCTCATTTTATCTCATTTTAGTGAATCTTGTGTTTTATTCTGAATAGAAAGTTTTTATGTTAATTTGCGCAGTTTTTCATTAAACGTTTTCTTGTTCATCTCGTTTTAATGAAATTAATGATAAAGTTTCTGATTTAGAAAGATACCAAACTGAGAAACAAACATTTATAAGTTACACAACAAGGAAAATGTTTTCTTGTTTCATGAGCATCTTGTTATAATCATAACATATTTTAATTAGTTTATTATTACGACGTACTTTTCTTAGAATGGAAAACGTTAAGTACGAAGTATTGATCTTTTTAGGACCAAACGTTTATAAGTAATAAAAGGTCTTTTATCTGGACTGAAATGACCTTTTATTTCATTTATTCAGCTTTGCTGAACATGGCAAAGAAAATGTTGTTTTCAGAACTGAAATAAATTTGTTTGCCTAAAAGAATCAGAAAACTAAAAGTCTTTTGTTTCATAAAGCAAAATGTGCAAAATCCTTTTAGATGTTTGGGCAATGATGCGATAATTTCCGGTTCCTGCAGAAGAGCTGAGCTACTTTATTTACTTTATTTACTTTATTTACTTTTTAAGCTTCTTTTTCTTGACTTTTGACTCAGTAATTTGGTGAGGAACCGTTTGGACGTCCTGGTTTAAAGTCTCCATTCGCCCTGAAAATGTTTCTTTGCAGCAAAAACAAACCGGCTGCACGTTTTTGCTCGCGGAGCTGAAAGTTCCTGCAGAGGCAGATTTATGACTGAGCGACTCGGAGGAGTTTGGAGCAGGAAGCAGCTGTAAGTCATCTGGACCGGAGCGCCGTGTGTCAGCGGACAGAGGAGACGAATCACACAGAAGACAGTTTGCTTTGTTTCAAAAGCTGTTCTTGTGTTTAAAACGAAGTGACTCACTGTTTCCATTTGGTCATTTTCTAACCTCGTCCTGCCAAAGCTTCCCCCCAAACACGTTATGAATATTTCCATATTAGCCAAGGAAAAATCCATAAACTCTCCGCCGCGTTTTCTCTTGGCTCCCCACATCTGCCAGCGACATCACAGAAGTCGGAGGTTTTTCTCTCCTGCTGAAGACAACGGATCCGTTTTTTCAGTGTAATGGTTGTGATGTCTGACCATCAGACATGTGAGTCATGTGGAAAAGCTCTGAGTGTTTCAGAAAAGCTGACTGGTGGAAAACCGGGAGGTGAAAAGTGAACGTCGCTCTTCATGGCTTCATTTTTTCTGTCAAACCCACATTTCTGTTCCAGTAAACTTCAGACTCTGAGGTGTTTCAAATCCCCCGAAACCACAACAGGAAAAGGCGGAAAACTGGGCGAGACGTTGTGACGTTTCCACGCGTCGGCGCAGAAACCAAGGATGACTAAAGACGCTAAAGAAGACGCTAAAGAAGACGCTAAAGAAGACGCTAAA
>VMRN01000068.1:2009958-2027505 GCA_010277015.1 Poeciliopsis turrubarensis
ATTATTATTATTATTATTATTATTATTATTATTATTATTATTATTATGGCATTATTTCCATTATATTACTAGAAAATGATCTAAAACATCTGTGAGATAAATTATGATAATATTGTAGTTTATCACACATTACCTAAAACATTAGTAACAAATAGTTCATAATAAAAATAACACAAAATTTTGTAATAGTAATAAAACTTTAAATCCATGTTGCCCACCCCTGCTGAAAAGTGTGGTGTGCTTGTTCAGCATCTTTTTAAACATTTTGACACATTATCAGTGATTTTAAATTGTCCTTTTTGAGATTGTAGAATTGTATTTTCTCGTGTCTGGAAAGAGAAAAAACAGAGAAAAATGATAAATTATGTAAATAATTTTAATTTTTCATGTGGCTAATTGAGTTATTGATTATTGCAACAGGCTTTTCCATTTGTAAGAAGCAGTTAAATAAGAAGAGTTATTTGTGTCACTGAACTTCACACAGTAACAGCTTTTTATTATATTTTCATCTTTTATTGATGCTTTCAGTGGAGAAAATAGAAAAACAAACAATCCCTTCAAAACGGACAGTTTGGGTTTTATCATGGCAACAAATCTGAATTATTTTCTTGATAAGATCAAGATAAATGATCAATTTAGGCAATAAAAACATAAACTATCTGTGTTGATCTGAAATGTTTCTCTGTCCTGCAGGCGGAGGCAGAATTTACAAGGTAAGGCGACGTTTCCTGCTTCGTGTCGCCCGCCTGGCGCTGCCAGCGGTTCTCTGACGCTTTCTCTCTGCGTCCTCAGGGTCAGAAAGGAGAACCAGGAGAGGTTCCTTATGTGAGTAGAGCTGCACATCTCTGGAGCGGTTCTGATTTCGCAGATCTAATGGGTTTTTCTCTGCAGGTGACGGGGATCCGGGGCCGACCGGGACCCATGGTGCGTCGCTCCGCCTCGCCGTTACGCCCAAACATGTCACTTCCTGCTGAGCTCACCCTGTTTTCTTCTGTTGGTTTGAAATGCTGGTTTTGTCTGACAGGGGCCGCCGGGGCCACCAGGACACAGAGGACCTCACGGGAACAAAGGACGACCCGTACGTCTGGCTCAGGAAAACAAAATGTTCCAAATCTGAAGCAACAGGAAAACGTTTCCATCATCACATCAATTTAAGCTTTTAATGGCTTAATTATTGTTCTGACCTGTAATAATCCTTTAGATCAGGTTAAATTATACACAGACATTCATACAAAGCAGTGGTGTTCAATGTGAGGTTCATGGGCCAGTTACGGCCCTTGGCAAAATTTTATGTGGCCCTTTTTTTAACTTTAAATAGAAAATGTTAGCTGCAACCCAGCATATTTTTCTTTTTTTTAATTGTATTTTATTCCTAAAAACAGAAAAAACAGACCTCGGTCAGTTAGCTTCAAACTAACTACTTAGTTTGAAGCTAATGGCTTAGCTAGCTAAACTAGTTTAGCTTCAAACTAACCAGTTAGTTTGAAGCTGAGTATTTAGCTTGGTAACTAAATATTTAGCTTCAAATTATATTTAGCTTGCTAGCTAAGTCAGTATTTAGTCTGAAACTAAATATTTAGATTAAAACTATATTTAGCTTGCACACTAAATATTTAGTTTTCCTCAATAAAAGTCTTTTGACTGCAAACACCTAAAGTGTCATGAAAAGGTTTAAACAGACATTGAACTATTTCTCAAATTGCTCTGTGAAATGTTTAATTTGGAGTTTAATATTTTGTTCGTTCACTAAATATTTGGTTTGGTGATTAAATATTTTGCATGAAGCTGTGAAATTTATAGATTAGTAACATATGGCTGAAAAATTAAGCCCCAATGTTTTTTCTCTTAGGCATACGAAGTAAAAAAAAAGCTGTTGAGTAAAAATGCTGAAGCACATCAGCAGATTGATGCTGCCTGTTTTATATCCTGACTTCCTGTTTGTTTTAGATGGTTTTAACATTTTATTAACGACCTCTGACCTCCTTATTTATCTGATTTTGAAGTCATCTGGTCAGCTTTTATTGGCTCTGAGATTAAACTCTGGGGTTACGAGAGATTTTGACAATAATCTCACAAGCTTGTAACCCTTTCCACGCCAGAACAAATGAATTATTGAAACTCAAAAACATTGTGAGGTTCAGCTCCATTTGTGCTTCAGGGTTTTAGTTTAACCAGTTGATTCATCCAAACCAAAACAAACTAAATTAGATTAAACTAAGTCTGGCAGCTCTGACTTTTATTTCCATGTTTGAGTTTTATCCGTTGCAGTCGCTCTGAGTCCGTCTGTTTCACTTTGAAGGGACTGCGAGGACCACAAGGGTTCGATGGAGAGCCGGGTATTCCGGGCCAGCCTGGAGAACCGGGACCTCCGGGTCCTCCGTCACACCCGGGGGTGAGAGGAGACGTCGCCTCTGGACAGTTGGCAGCTGGGAGCCTGATCTAACCTGAAACGTGTCGTCTGCAGGGGCTGGGAGCGCATATGGCTCAAGGAATGGATTCGAAAACGGGACCGCAGCACATGCTGAGTGGAGCCAGGGTAAGAACCGGCCGGCGCAGCGGCAGGGGCGGCTCTGCTGGTTCTGGTTCGACATGAAGAACCTGGGCCTTCAGAGGGGAAGCTGTTTGGTTTCTGTTAGGGTTAAAATATGGAAACATCTCCAGAGGGTGGATATTTCTGACTTCCTTCAACATAAAAGCTCCAGTAGTGAAAATGAAACCAGGTAACCTGCTGCGCTGCATCTTTTACACAAAGCAATTCATTACTTTTTGGATTTACATATTTAGCATGCCGATTTACAAAACTAGTCATAACGATGTCCAGTAGATGGAGACAAAACACCAGGAACACGAAAACCTTCCAAACATGAACTGAACTCATTTAAGGCTATTTCCCGTCTCAGGGAAAGTCGCTTTGATTGGAGACCAAAGTTTCAACAATACTTACATTTTCAGTTGATTCAGTTTACTTTCCTTTGAGAAACCTGTTCCCCTCCTGGCCTGTGGGGGCGCTGCACCAAGAACTGCTGAAGGAAACGACACAAAAATCTCTGAAGACGCTGAGAGCAACTTCCTGCTTCACCAGATGAAACAAGATGGAGGCGTCAGAGTTTAGTGCTGGAGGATTTCGCTTTAGTCTTTGGCTGAAGACCAGGAGCCATTTCTGCTGCTAGCGCTAGGCTAGCATGTTAGCTTTGGTTGTATTTTCCCAGAATGCCCTGCTGTAGTCCACCTCCTGCTTTTGGAGCGCTCTCCGGTCCGCTTGGCGTTCGGATTGAAACCGAACCAGAGTTCACTTCAGATTGTGATTAGCATCCGCACCCAACCAACTGAACTGGACTTCCCAGAAAAACAAACTGGAGTTGGATTAAAGTGGACTGAACCGGACTGGTGTGAAGGCAAACAGACTTTTTCAACTTTATTAAAAGTTGAAGAAGTAAACCAAAGTATCAAAGTATTGCATGTTTCTCAGGGAGATCATTTGGGAACGTTCAGTTGCATCACCATAAACGTGAATCAACTCCTGAACCGAATCCTTTGGATGTTTTTTTTAGGGAGAAGCTGGAGCCAGAGGACCAACCGGACCAAACGGCTCACCTGTAAGCCTGTAACACGTCTCCTGTCTAATGATCTCTGCATGTTCGCTCCGTTTGTCCTGAAACGTGTTAATCCTGCCTTTGCAGGGCCACCCTGGACCACAAGGACCTCATGGGGAGGTCGGTGATCCTGGTCACATGGTACGGAGATCATTTTCTAACTTTACTTTGTGCTACAGATCAATGGTTTATTGTGATATTTTAATTTCCTGGCTGGGTTTGTTTTCCAGGGTGCACCAGGGCAGAGGGGACCGGAGGGCCCGCCAGGAAAACCAGGCGAAGATGTGAGTCTGCACCGTTAGAGAACTTTAACCCTGTTAAAGCATTTACAATAACACATAAAAAGTGCCACGTAATGTTGAATATGTCTTTGAGAAAGCAGCAGAATCATTTTGTCTTTGGCCATAAAATCAAAATCAACTCAGTGGAATCTAAAGAGCAGAAATGGACTCCAACGCCCCGTTTCCTCTGAGCTGAACTCCATGGTTCAATATTTTACGTTTCCAGCGACGGTTTGACTCTCACAGGGCAGGTAAAGTTAAACCAAACGTCTAACTCCAATCAATGTTGTCTCCATTGGTTGGACACAATCGACTCGAGTCCGGTGTAGGAGTCATAGCCAAACCATCATCCTGCTGATCAGGTGGGACCAAGAATATTTAAAATGGAAACAGACAGGATGGTGTACCAAACTGGACAACTCAGGGGAAACGAGGCTTAATTCTGCTCCAGCAGTGAGACTCCAACCAACCAAGAAATGTTTTCATTATGATATTTAAACCCTCTGAGCTCCTCAGTCTAAAGATGGTTTTACATCTGATTGTCAGGCAGAATCAGTTCAACTGGGGAACAAAACGGCGTTTTCTGTTACGTTTTCAGTTGCTTTCTGCTCTGAGTCAAACCAACCAAACCCTTTCAGAAACCTGTTCCCCTCCTGGCCTGTGGGGGCGCTGCACCAAGAACTGCTGAAAGAAACACCATGAAAATCTCTGAAGACACTGAGAGTGTTAACAAACTGGAGTGTCGTCACATTTTAGCAGTTGGAGGATGGATTACTTTTTTGTCTTTGGCTAAAATCTATTAGCCATTTCTCCTGCTAGCGCTAAGCTAGCCCGTTAGTTCTGGTTGTATTTACCCAGAATGCCCTGCGCTTTTCAAGTGGTCTCTGGTCTGCTTGGTGTTCACAAATCCTGAACTTTCACTGAGGAAAACATTTCTTAGAGGTGAAAGGTCAAGCCTGCTGCGTTTCATTTGCATAAAAACAGAGCTGAGATGGTGGTTATCTGATTTCAGGTTTATTGCATTTACAGCACAGAAAATGTTTACGTCTAGAAATACAAGTATTTAAAATATTTAAAACACAAAAAGAACAAAATGGATTTACTGGAAAATGATGAAAAAATTTACACTTCATTTAAGTCTGGTATAAATGAAAACTAATAATGAAATAACAGTTTCTAAACTCATTAAACATTCCTGCATTTCTTTAGATTGTAAATGTATTTTTCTCATCCAGGGAGAAGCTGGTAGAGCAGGAAATTCTGGAGAAGTTGGATTCCCTGGATCATCGGTAACTTTGGAGACAATGGAGTTTATTTCACTAAAATCTTCATTTCACATAAATAATCGTACTTTTTGTTCATATTTAGGGACCGAGAGGATTTCCTGGAACGCCCGGTCCGCCCGGCCTGAAGGGCCACCGAGTGAGTAGCAAGAAACTTTAAAATGATTTTATTAATCAAGGGGTTCTAAAAGTGAATTGAGTTGATTTGTTAAAAATCTCATTGACATTGAATTTGTTGACTGAATTCTCTGTTTCTGGCCTTTAGGGTCACATTGGGCCTCTTGGTCAAAAGGGTGAAACTGGAGCTGTGGGATCCAAGGTAAAAATAATTTATCATTTTCTGAAGGTTTGAAGATTTGCATTTAATGACAATAATGAGAACAATTTGCATTGGCCATTGTTTCCATGGTAACTCTTTGGTAACTTGAGGTTTGCTTTCAGCAGCAGATCTGATGCATCATGGTTATAGCGCCCCCTAAATCATTTTTCGACCTGCAGTTGAAGTCTCGCGGCCTCCCCAGGGGACCTCCACTTTGTTTTAGGTTTTTAGGTTTATAAAAACTGATATATAAAATGCTTCTAATATGGTGGTGCTGACAGCTAATAGCAAGTCTGAAAATGTTTTAACTGGAGCAGCAAATCAAATGCAATCAGTCAATATTGTCGTATAATGAAGTTTGTCATCATTTTACGACAAACTGCCAGGAATCTGTCCAACTACACTGAAATAATTTAGGAAGATAGTACAATAGGATACATTTCCAGATTTATGGACTAATCTGAGTGTCATCTGCATAGAGTTGATCAAATAATTTTATTCCTGCCTGGTGTTCAAATCAGGCAGGAACAGAAAAAGAAAGGAGTCAAGGAGTCATCCCTGAGGGACGCCGAGTTCCCACTGAACTGTCATTGAGACTCACAGAGAGGGTTGTGTTGATGCAGCATCTTTACTGAGCAATGAAAGGAGGTTTATTTGGTTTTGTAGGGGGCTACAGGACCGCCTGGCCCGATGGGAGGACCTGGACCTATGGTGAGTTCAAATACATTTTCTTTTTCTTAGAAGCATGAAAGTGAAAATTCAATAAAATCAGTTTTATAGATGGGTGATTTCTTTGTGTTTAACTAACAGGGTCCGGCTGGGATGCCTGGCGAAAGAGGCCGGCCTGGACCTGGTGGAGTGGCAGTACGTCTGTTCATGCTAACTTTTACTTTTATTAGACACTGAATTGTAAAAAATAACACTCATAAACATGAAACTCAATGTCTGATAGGGAAAGCGTGGCATGCCTGGCAACATCGGGAAACCTGGTCCACTGGTGAGTGAAACAATGTTCTGCTTTTGAGCATTTACCAAACAGAAACATGTCAGATAAAAGCAGCTGGCATTCCTGATGCGCGTTAGTCATTCATCTTTTTTTAACCCTCCTGGCCAGCAGGTGGCGACAGTTTACGGGTTTAGCAAGAAGCAAGCGCAGTTGTCAAATCACGTTCTGCTATTGAGCTTAGATATACCACAGATGAAGAGAATTTAGTTTTTTTGAAGTGCTACAGCAACATGGTATTTAGCAGAAACTAATGCTAAAGCGCTAATTTAAATTCTAATTGTATCTGTCCTTGAAAGACTACAAACCCTAAAAACTAACTTAATTTTGACATTATGATTTACATGTTCTGTCAAACCCTTGGACATTATATTGATGTTTATTTCTTGTTCTCTACTGTCTGTTTTTTATTTTGCTCCTGCATTTTGGAAAAACAGAGAGAGGAAACGGATCTGCTACATAAACCACTTCAAAATAAGAGCATGAATATGAACATCTCAACAGTCAATAAGCAAAACTTCAACACAAATACAAAATATAAACAGTCAAGTAAATTAGCTCTTTAGGATTTATTCAGAAAATGTAGTGTACGGGAAGCTAAGTGCGCTAAATGTTTTCAAAGTTAGCAAAACTGCTGAACGTTTTAGCGTGGATTAGCTGGAGTGTGCTAACCACTGCTAACCTGTTAGCAAACGGATTGTCTTCTTACCAGACAGAAAACATGTTCCGGCAGATTTGAGGTTCTTTTTTTTTTTTATTTTTGTTTGTATAAAAAAAATTGATGAGCCTTTTGTATAAAACAGAAACGTTTCCTTAGAATCTACTTGGAGAAATGTTTTCTTCACCATGTTAAGACCGTTCATAAAGCCAGTTTCAGGTCATGCTTTTGTTTATCTGCCATCCTATTTAATAATTTCATCAGTATAACTGTGATATTGTCTTGCCTGTGGGACTTCAGGGCCCGTTGGGTCTCAGCGGTCCTGCCGGGTATCCAGGAGGCCCAGGAATGAAGGCAAGTACAGAAACTCACTGAGGCCTGTACATCATGACACATACAAACTTCATGATGCTTATGTTACATGGTGGTCGTCTTTCACAGGGTCAGCCTGGTCCCACAGGGGTCAGAGGTCCAGAAGGCCCTCAGGGTCAGAGAGGAGAGACCGGTCACCAAGGCAGATCTGGACCAGTTGGACTGAGGGTCAGCATCTGACATTCCTTATACTGGCTGCACACATATAGGACATTAAATGGATGTAATGCTGTCAACAGATGTAACGTTAAGAGCTTTGTGTCCACAGGGACCCATGGGTACAGATGGAGGCCCAGGAACCAAAGGACCAGTGGTGTGTAAATGTTTCTCAGCTCCCACTGAGCTACATCCTTTACTGCAAACCAATCAACCAAGCAATGGGTCACTCTTTACAGGGTAACTTGGGTCCACAAGGTCCCGGAGGCCATCCTGGTCCATCTGGCCCACCAGGACCGCAGGGAAGCACCGGTCAGCCTGGCATTAAAGGACAGGGGGTGAGCTAATGTTTTCACCTGTTTCTGGTTCTCTGTTAAACTTCCATTCATGTTAATGAGACTGACCTCCGTCCAAAGGGAGACGTTGGAGTTCCCGGTTTCAAAGGTGAAGCAGGACCAAAGGGAGAACCGGTAAGAGTCCATTGAAAAGAAGCTGATTACCTGAGCCTGACAAGCAGTTTTCTAACTTTCGGATCCTTTCTGGTTTGTGTTTCTGTCTTTGTTAGGGTCCACCAGGTTCCCAGGGAGTGATAGGACCTCAGGGTGAGGAAGGAAAGCGAGGACCTCGTGGAGATCCTGGCTCGGTTGGCCCTCCAGGGCCCGTCGGTGAGAGAGTGAGTCACCATTTTGTTCACCACATACCTCGTTTAAATAATCCCATAATTTCACAACAGAGTTTTCAAAAGTCCTCATTTTTTACTCATGTTCACATTCACAAGTTCCGATCTGTGGACGTTCAGTGGACCTTCCTTCTGTCCAAATCGGTCCATCTATGACCTTTGGACCGATTTTGAACAGGGACGTTGATTGAGACCATCTCCTTTCCCCCATTGGTTGCTAAAGCTACAGCAGTCAGGATGAACTAGCATAGACGATGTTTGTCGACTGTCATTGGTTAAGACAAGTCCACCTGCTGACCAGAGCTGCTGGTCTGTGCAGGGAAAGTTGCCCAGAAATGTCTTCCGTAGGGATTATCTGGTACCTGAGCGAACTTTGGACTGATCTGAACCCTTGCCTGGTTTTTCAGGGTTCCCCTGGCAACAGAGGTTTCCCTGGTGCTGACGGCCTGTCTGGACCTAAGGTATTATACATGTGCTGTGAATATTTCTGTCTTATTTTATCTGATTCATATATCTAAAGAGTGATTCCCTCCTTTTGGAAAGGGTGCTCAAGGAGATCGTGGCATTTCTGGCCCGGCGGGCCCTAAAGGTTCTCTAGGGGACCCGGGCCGTCCAGGGGAGCCTGGTCTACCAGGTGCAAGGGTAACACAAGAGCTGTCTTTTACCTTCAAACTGCTGGATCTCACCTGTTGGTTAATCTTACTGGTTCTGTCTGATAAATCACTACTTTTTATTTGGTAAATCTTCCACAGGGTCTGACTGGTACTCCGGGAGTCCAGGGGGCAGAAGGCAAGCCAGGGCCACTGGTACGTCACTTACTTATTGGTTAGCAGGGCCGATTCACAGCCAGAATCACAGATAGATGTTTCAATGTAGGATTGGCTCAATGGTTTATTTGACAAATGTGTCTGCAAATTTATCATTTATCTCAGTAAGCTTTATTTTAATGTTTCTCCTTTATGTTTTTCCATACACCACTCTCATTTTAGAATAGCATCTTTACATTTACAGGTGTGTTTATTTTGTAACATTTCTTAGTTTCTGTATCTCTGTGTTTCCTGCTAACATGCACGTTGATTCCTGCATTATGTTTGAATTGAATGAGGGTTTTTCTGCAGAACATGGCAACAATAACCTCCATTAGCATCATTAGCTTTAGCAGATAACTTAAACTGCAGCATGTGTTTTTACCCAAAATCAGTAAATCAACCTTTCTATCAATAAGAATCATGTTCGGAGGTAATTAGATGTTGGATAAACTGTAAACAATTATGATGCCCCAATTCACACTAAAAGCTCCTTTCATTTACTTTGGAATTTTAAAAAATCCAGTTTACATACAGAAATATCAGATCGATTCATTAAAATCACACATTCTAAGTCAAGTGTTTTATCTTTGTTGTAAAACAAAGCAGTCAAGTTGGACTGGAGAAAAGCACAAATTAGCTTTGCTAATCATTAGCATGTTTAGCTAGAATAAGTTGCAACAAGTTCAGTTACGTAGCAGGATTATAATGTGTGATAACTTTATAAAATCAGTTTTAACAGACATTTGCCAGTGTAATTTCTCCTTATATGTGGGAAAACTACACATTGTATCAACAGTAACTGTGCTAAAAATTAGCACCTTTTGCTTTAGCAGTTAGCATAAGCTGCATTAGGTCCAGTTATATAAAATGAGTCAACTGGGGACTTTGTAGTTTTACCAGGAGATTAAATGTTTGCATTCATAATGAAGGACTGCACAGCGATGCTAACCGTTAGCATTGTTAGCCTTGTTTGGAGCACAGGAAACAGTCCGCGTTAAAACTTCACACACTGGAGCTATTTTTATTTTACTGTCTTTAAGTTTATTTTGAAGTTTTGATTCTGTGATTAAAATACGCAGAGTGTTTTTTTAGGGTCCGTCCGGTGAAGACGGACGGCCAGGCCCGGCAGGATCCATTGGTAACAGAGGCCCAGTGGGAACCATGGGGGCCCCGGGCCCCAAAGGTTTCAATGTGAGCTCGCTTTTCCTTCATTTTCACTCATTTTTAGCTAAAATCTCATTTTGTTTCTGACTTTAAATGTTTCTCACATAAAGGGTGATCCTGGAAAAACAGGCGAACAAGGATCTCCAGGAGTACTCGGTCAAAGAGTAAGTCATTTCCTCCAGCTTTAACTAGGCCGTTTACCTTCTATGATGAACTTATTTGTCACTTTGCCATCAGGGACCTCCAGGAAAAGACGGAGAAGTTGGCCCTGCAGGCCCGCCCGGCCCGCCTGTATGTATCTTTATATGTTATGAAGTTGATGCATCATTTCTTGACTTAAAAATGACTTTTGTTGACTGAAGGGCCCGGCAGGAGACAGAGGAGAGCAGGGGCCACCTGGTGTGAACGGATTCCCGGTGCGTTGAGTTTATTTCTTCTAGAACAAAAGCTTCACAGCATCCTAGAGATATGAACTATCATTGGAAGAGAAATGCTTTAAAAGCACACACTGACTTTGGTAATGATTGTCTTTCTGCTGGTTTTTCATTGTTTCATTTCTTATTTATTCATCTGTAGGGTTTGCCAGGAAACCA
The DNA here is from genome assembly GCA_010277015.1 of Poeciliopsis turrubarensis. Classification (NCBI taxonomy): domain Eukaryota; kingdom Metazoa; phylum Chordata; class Actinopteri; order Cyprinodontiformes; family Poeciliidae; genus Poeciliopsis; species Poeciliopsis turrubarensis. The sequence goes on from VMRN01000068.1 coordinate 2,020,869, forward strand.
AGGGCCCCCCGGAGAGTCTGGTAAACCAGGTGACCAAGTAAGTCCAACAAAAATAACATTTTTATCCACAAGGTTTCAAATCAGTGACTCACCTCTATGTTGCTTTCAGGGCATTCCTGGAGAAATTGGTCCACTTGGTCAAATTGGACCGAGGGTCAGTGAATTTCAACTTACATCAAATTGAAATGACCTAAAATTGTAAAATCTCAATTGATATTTGGATTTAAATGATGATATATCTTCCAGGGCGAGCGAGGAATCCCGGGAGAGAGAGGGGAAATGGGTGCATCCGGCCTGCAGGGACCTAAAGGGATTCCTGGAGCGCCAGGTCCAGACGGACCAAAGGTAGCACCACTGATCCAAAACGTTTCCTTACATCTGATGTTTTTGAAGCTAGAAGTTTGATAGGTCAGAAGAATATTATTATTATTGATCATATTAATGTTCAGAACTGAAAGACTGTATTCTAATTCTACTGTTATAAGTTGATTTACCGTAAAAAACCTTTACTGCACGCTTGATGGAAATAATGTTTCATGCTTTGTAAATGTTTGAATCATTTTATTTTAAGGAAATTGTGATCTGAAGAAGTTTAGAAAATTTCTTGTTATTCCTTATATTATATTCAGAGATGTAGCAACAACACTTTATCATCGGCATAGAGGGAGCAGCAAACCCTGACTTTGTCATATTTAGTGACTCTAAATGTGACAATAACTGGAAAACTCAAGTCTCTCTCCTCCCTCTGCTGTCGACAGGAAACAACAATATATGTTTTTAGTGAAAGTAAAATAATAACACTTAACTTTGATGTAATTACTGGATGTAATCAGATTACTGTCTCTCAGATGACGGTAAAAACATCGTTTAGCTTCAGTTCACTGAGAATATCATGAATCCAAAATGTGACTGCAGGGCAGTCCGGGTCCGCCTGGCACTCTGGGAGATGTCGGTCCTCCGGGTCTTCAGGGGATGCCAGGAGAGCGAGGAATCTCTGGACCTCCTGGGCCCAAGGGTGATCGGGTGAGTTCCTCAGCTGCAGTGCCAGGGTTCTTCACTGCAGGAGGATGGAGAAGGTAGCAAACGGTTTGTTTTTGTGGTTTCTGATCAGGGAGCCATCGGTGAAAAGGGATCAGAAGGGACGCCCGGAAACGACGGAGCAAGAGTGAGTTCATCCTCCACTGAGTTTTCCTCCGCCTCCGCCCTGAACAACGGCGTTTAATATAAACTGATGACGGATCGGCGCGGCTCACGGCTTGTCCCGGCTCGTCTGAGCCGACGGCGCGCTGCCAGTTGCTCTGGATGAGCTGACTGTCTTTGTTCCCTCTGCAGGGAGCGCCGGGCCCCCTGGGCCCAGTGGGACCCGCCGGACCCAGCGGAGAAAAGGTTCACCTCCTGTTTGTTTCATCACTCATTTTAAATGTTTTTAGAAACTTTTCACACATTTGGGTCTCAACTGCTTCTAAAAACAGCCACATTTTGGCATTAACTCGATGTTTTTTGGTGCCTGGATGTAGAAACATTTCAAAACCTTCCCAGTTGTAACATCACAACTTAGTTTTAAAAATGTTCATTAATACTTCCACTGCAGATTAATGAACATTTACATGTAAATACATGAGATTTCAGCCAGGCGGCTAATCTTCTCTACTGGTTGGCAGCTTGATGTTAAACTGGGTTGCCAGATCTGGCTGATAGTTTCCAGGCCAAAAGCCATAAAAAACCGTTCAGCTCCAAACATAAAAACCCAAATCTCAACCTCTAAAGAAACTAGCACTATAAATACACATATTCATAAAGTTTGCTTTTACAGACATTCACAACTGTTTCAGTCGTCCTTTATTCCAGATCCCATTTGGACTGCAAAGGACTTGAGTCTTTGAACACAACAAAACCTCTTTACAGTAACATAGTGACACCAGATCAGCCAACGACTGATCACTGACGATGTCCAGCAGGACAGGTTGAAAGATTTCAAAGTAAAGCACCTAATAAGTGCAATAACACTGCATTTTATTTAAAGTTTGGCACTTTTCTGCCACACAATGAGAAATATTTGAAATGATTTTCCTATGAAACCTTTTTAAAAATCCGATGAATCTTGTTAAAAGCAGCTAAAAGTTTAACAACCGACACAAACTGTTGTTTTTCCGGCCCAACATGTTGAAAAACTGCCCAATCTGGCAACATGGCGTTAAAGCAATACCAACCCGTTACCTAGGAACGAGTTGGCATTGCTAACGAGGATAATGGGGGAGAGTTCCACCCCGTTACCTAGCAACCCCAGCAGAGTTCCACCCTGTTACCTAGCAACCCCAGCAGAGTTCCACGCCGTTACCTAGCAACCCCAGCAGAGTTCCAGTACATTTTGTCAAAAAGATGTCATGTTTTGTACCCCGTAGATCTGTCCCAGCCTGTTCATGATCGGTCAAATTTAAAGGTACGGAATAGATTAAAGTCTTTACTGTCAGTGAACATGTGGCTCTTTCCAGGGGGAACCTGGACCCAAAGGGCCAGCCGGACCTCCAGGATCCAGAGGAACTCCGGTACGCTGGCCTAAACCATCATTGTTTTATCTACGATTACGTGTTATTTCCAATCAAAACTTTGTTTTCTTGCAGGGATCGAGGGGTGACCCCGGTCCGATCGGCGCTGTTGGGTTCACCGGACCGCAGGTAGCTAATGATAATGTCCGTCGCTCATGTAACGCCTCGCTGTCCGAAGCTCCAGCCTAAAAATCTATGTTTCCCAGGGTCCCGATGGTCAACCTGGAGTGAAGGGAGAACCCGGGGAGCCCGGTCAGAAAGGCGATGCCGGGTCTCCAGGACCGCAGGGTCTGGCCGGAGCCCACGGACCTCCGGTGGGTCTCAGACTCAGTCTTACACCGTCACCATGTCTGAGTTACCGTTTTATCCTTCGTGTTAGAGTTTAAACACTAAACAGAACATCATCTGTCCTGCTTACTTTGCTCAAGTTCCTCAAGGTGCTGGTTTATTGTTTTAGGGTCCAATTGGTGTTTCTGGGCTGAAAGGAGGTCGAGGAACGCAGGGTGCACCGGTACGATGACGATTCATTGGAGCTGATTTACCCCAGCGAGTCCTAAACGCCTCATGGATCAAATGCTCTGTGTTTTCCTGTTTCAGGGCCCCACTGGCTTCCCTGGATCTGCAGGAAAAGTCGGACCGCCGGGCCCACCGGTAGGTACCGCTCTGCAAAACCCGGACTGGACTTCGTACAAACGGAAATTGATCAAAGATTCAGTAACTAGGGCTGAAAAGTTCCTCAGTTTAATTTAACTAATTGAAACTGAATGAATTGAAACTTTTTCCACCTTCAGTTTGCACAGACTTTTAGTGCAGATCTTAACTCTGGAGTTATAACTTTATTTAAAATAAATTTCACTGACTTTTCTTCGTCCATCGTCTAAACTCGTTTCATTTCATTTCACAAAATAATAGTTAGGAATTTTCCAATAATTTTCCAGAAGGAACAACTAATACTGCCACCTTCAGGTGGGAGTTAGCATCACATTTACCCAACGCGTTTAGTCAATTTTGTGAAACTTTGCTGTTAACCAAGCAGGTCGTATTGAATTTCTGTCGTTTTCTCCAGTTTTTCTCATTTCAGATCCACAACATTTCATTTGCTCTAATGTTAATTTACTTATCTTTGCCTTTTATTGTTTAAAGAGACATTTTTCCAAAATAAAATCCTTCATTAATTTATCATTATCATCCAAGTTATAAATGCTAAAAGTCTAAAATCAGAACCAAATTTTATCTTAGGAAATTGATTCTAATAACAAAACAATGTTATATAAATACCACTGGTTGTTGCTTTTTACGGAGATTTGTCCAATTATTCCAGCTGAAGCCTGGATCTGTTCCTGCAGCTGCTGCTTGTCGCTCCAGATTAAACTTCAATAATCTGTTCAGGATTTATTTCACGTGAAGATTTAAAGGGACAGCGGCTCCTAAAACCGACTCTGGTTTAGTTTCTCTGATTGTGTCTGTGGATTTTCAGGGCCCGGTCGGGGAAGCGGGGCCCCAGGGAGCCCCGGGGAAAGAGGGCCCCCCAGGGCTCCGCGGGGACCACGGGTCGCCTGGGAGGCAAGGCGAGCGCGGCCCGGCGGGGCCCCCAGGGAGCCCCGGGGACAAGGGCGACCCCGGAGAGGACGGCCCCACGGTGAGCTAACGACGCCGCCGCTCAGCCGGCCCACTAAGCCTTTCAGCCTGCCGGGGTATAGTTAAAGTTTCCTGTGTGCTTCAGGGTCCCGATGGCCCTCCGGGTCCGGCTGGAACCACAGGACAGAGAGGCATCGTGGGTCTTCCCGGGCAGAGAGGAGAACGGGGCATGCCGGGTCTTCCAGGACCAGCAGTGAGTTTCTCCGACCTTCTGCTTCATCGGCAGAATAATCTGGAATCTGGATCGACCAGACCTGAACCCGGTTCCGTGTTCCACCATTAATCCGGTTCTGTTTTCCTGGTTCCAGGGGCCTCCAGGGAAGCAGGGCTCCCCAGGATCACCAGGAGATAAAGGCCCTCCAGGTCCGGTCGGCGTTCCCGGTGCCAACGGACCCCGTGGCGATCCCGGTCCGGATGTAAGTAAAACCTGGTTTCCTCAAGCTGCTCAGCAGCGATGTGATTATTATTATTATTATTATTATTATTATTATTATTGTTGTTGTTGTTGTTGTTGTTGTTATTATTTCGGTAATTTTGAAGCACGGTTTCTCTCAGTGAATTATCAGCCTGGCAGCTGCCAGGCTTTAATTGCTCCCCACCAGACTAAGTTTGTTTGTTTATTTATTAAAGTTGTTTATTCACACAGTCAGTCCTGTTTATTTACTGGAACCAGAACCACTTCCTGTCTGGTTACATGCTAACGACTTTAGCAATAAAAAAACAAGTCACAATAAAGGATAAAAATATGAATCTTCATTTTAAATCTGTTTTTTATGTTTGCCTGTGTTATCGTTTTGTCGCCCAGCTTTAGTGTCGATATCTTTGATTATTGATCAGTTTTACCCAAAACTGATGGATTTGTCTTCCTCCGTATCTCTATGATTTATTCTGGAGTAATTCATCCTTTGCTGAACCTTCTGGACTCGGTAACTCATGGTGTTGGTTCTGCCCAGGGCCCGGCCGGATCCGACGGACCTCCAGGGAAAGACGGCGGTCTGGGTCAGAGGGTAGGAGGAAAACCAAACATTCTGGTTCTGATTCTGATGGTGCAACACACTGACAGTCCAAAACGTTTCAGGGAGACCGAGGAGATTCTGGTCCGGAGGGTTTGATTGGTCCACAAGGACTTCCTGGAACCCCGGGACCCGTCGGTGCGCCGGGTTCTCCAGGAAAGAGAGGCGAGCCTGTAAGCCTTTACCCTTCAGCTCTCACGTCATTTGTTGAAGCTCTTTGAGGGTTTGGTCTGGGTCAAAGGTTAACCGCAGGTCTTTCTACTGACTTTAGGGCTCAAGAGGACCCCAAGGTCCACCCGGAGCAGCTGGAAAACGAGGCCTGGTGGTCCGTCTTAAAGCCGGGAAACTAAACAAATGATGCATTTTGAGATGAGCTGCAGCTACAAACGTTGTTTTTCCAATTCAGGGACCACAAGGACCGAGAGGAGATAAGGGTGACCTGGGCGATCATGGAGAGAGAGGGCAGAAAGGACACAGAGGATACACGGGTCTGCAGGGCCTGCCTGGACCGCCGGTACTGCCTCCTCCCGCCTCCTCCCGCCTTTAAGATCCAGACATGATCAGGTTCCTCAGGAATGACAGATGCTGTCAACATAACTGGTCCCTGATCAGGCATAACATTATGACCAGTGACTGTCCAGGTGACCCTGTTGGTGGGTCCAATCTGACCTTTGTCCTCTGAATCCCCTGTAATGGGCTCAAGAGAATCAAACCCGGCGCGTGTGAATGTTTGGGTCGTGTTTTCATGGGAAACCTCAGATTCCTCCGTCTTCCTGGATTTTACTTTGATGCATTCACGGCTCCCCAAACGATCTGGACTTTCTAGGTAAACAGAAAGTTTATCTGTTGAACTGGACTGTTGGGATGTACTGGACATCCACTGCAGGGATGTCCAGTACATCCCTGCTGGAGGAAATGTCTCCATAAGGTCATCATGTTACCTCTGATTGGTGATTGTTCTGGAAGGAATGGAAACTTCAACTCTCTAACGCCACTTAGAAATGGAATTTCAGGCTAATAAAGTGTAAACATTGACATTTTTGAAGTATTTGTACCTTTAGAGAGAAACAGTGGTGACAGGAATTACAAGGCCAATTTTCTAAGATTGAATTATTTGCTGAGGTTTTAGATGAGAAGATCCTGAGATCCTCAAAATGAGCATCCATCTATCTGATTAATGGTGGCAAAAAGAGGAATTATGTGAGATTTCCTGCCTGAAAATCGTTCCTCATGTTTGTTACTAATATTTTTTTAGGGCACAACTGGAGAGCAAGGAGCTCCTGGGATCGTCGGACCGGGCGGCCCGAGGGTAAGCAATGCACTTTCATCGGCTTCATGATGAAAACATGCAAAGTTTTCATTTTAATGCAAGATAAAGACTGGCTGCTGACGCCTCCAGTAACTGTCACATGCGAATGTTAGCGTTAGCATATAGGTTAG
>VMRN01000068.1:2044498-2070299 GCA_010277015.1 Poeciliopsis turrubarensis
CCTAGCAACCCCAGCCCAGCTGAGCCCCGTTACCTAGCAACCCCAGCTGAATTCCAGGACAGTCAGTCAAGTGTTTTTATTTCTGTATGTGCTGGAAAAAAATAGTGTAAATAAAAATACAGAATACAAAATAAAAGAAATATACTGAAATATAATAATAGATCAAATTCAAGAAAACACTAACATTTTAAATTAATATATATAAATAGTCAATAAAGTAATGAAAAAATAAAGTACTAAAAACGAAATAAATGAATAAAAAGTCAAATTAAAAATGAAAAAGTCATGAATATTAAAATAAAATAATAAAGAATATATATTCATAAAGTAATTACAGAAGATAAAATGATAAATATGAAAATAAATAATTTTAAATAAAATAACCAACTTAACAAATAAAAATAATTATAAAAAAAGATTTTTTTTTTTTTTTTGCATTCAAAGTTGAATTTTATTTTGCAGGTTAATACATTTGAATCCCGACAATCTTTTGAACATGGATCATGAAGTCATAGGAAACATGACAGGAGTTAAATTTTTCCTTCTCTAGTTTTTACATAGAACCATTAAAACCAGTAACGGTTTCCCCTGAACCAGTAATGAGCTCTGGGCGCGGCTCTTCAGGCTCCTACATCCCTGAATGTTGCACATTAATTGGGCCGGCTGGGCGTCTGACATGCAGAACCGTCAGAATATGAATAATTTGTTGAGTCTGTGAATCATGCATGGCGTTTTGCTGCGGGAGGCCCGGGGCTCCATGGTGATTGGGTCGGGCGGAACCGTGTCGCTTTGATGACTCAGAGGTTTCCAACAGAGCCTCCTGCTGGCCAACTTGCTGCATTACAATTCACACAGTGTCAACAGAAAACCTGATTTAGTCATTTAAAATAAAACAAAGCTTGATTTAGAAGCTAATGGAAACATTTGCTGAGTTTTCCTTGTCTTGATCTTGTCAGCGCGTCAGAAGAGTCGGAAGCCGTCAGTCCAGCGCCAAGCCGCGGCTGGCTGCGGCGGAAAGCCGTCCACCATCGGCTACCGACCGCCCAGCGCAGCAACTACGACCTGCGGGAGCGGCTCTGCATCGGCAGCATGACCGCCATTGAGGCCGCCGTATACCAGCAGGTGCCCACCGACGAGGCCGAGGCCCAGATGTTGGTCAGCGCTGACCTGGACGACATGAAAAGTAAGATCTGATTATCATTCTGTTGGTTTATAAAGTTATATTAAGTTAAATTCACATAAATCAAATTTTGTTTAATCATGCTGCCAACATGATTAATTCTGTTTTATTTTATTATTATCAAAGCTTTTCTAAAGCACAACAAGAAAATCTGCCCTCAGTTTGTATCTTATAGTGAAGATCTGGCGCCACCTGCTGGCTGAGCCGAACAAACACCGATTAACAGCAGGATTTTATTCTTCACAATTAAAACTTCAATTCATTCGATGAATTCATTAAAGCAGAGAAACATAAATAAAAATACAAGTAAAATTTAAAGTAATAAATGTTACATAAAGAAATAAAGTTTTAAAATGAAATAAATAAAAACAGCAGGTTATTAAAACTAAAAATAAAGTACGCAAGAGAATAAAATTATTTTATCAATGAATAAAAATCTAATTAAAGGATTAAAATGAAATAAAATAAAAAACACAAGGCAATATAATTAAAATAAAAACAAAGTGCTAAAATTAAATTGAACAGAATATAAAAAAGTAAATAATAAAAATCTGAAATAAAGTTCTAAAATGAAATAAAAAGAGGTAGTAAATAAGTACTAAATAAATAAATACAAACAAATAAAAAAGTTTTATAAATAATGAATAATACGAGTGTTAATGCCAAAATGAAATATACTGAAGCCCAAATGTGGTGAATATTGTGGTAAATAATACCACATAATTTTGCTAAACTGAACGAAGTTGCATTTGAGGTACTGAAGCCCACCAGCACCTGTTAACATGCAAACTAAACAAGGCAAAAGTGTCAGTTTCATTTCAATCTTTTAATAGGAGATGTTCTCATAAATTATTATAATTTCTCTGACATTATTTCCGGGTGTTTTTCTCCAGAGGAACTATCTGCAGTCGAAGCGCGAACGAGTTTCTGTGTGTGGAGAGAAAAGCAGGTTTCAGAGTCAGGAGGCGTTAATTAACGGGCAGTGGAGTCGATTCCCCTTCAGCGGCGACCCTGCCTCTGGCGGTTCCTGCGTCAACCAGAGCAGAGCGGCCATCGACTGCTCAGGAGCCATCTGCCCTGAAACCTGCAGCGCTTCACATGCAGGCTGCATGCTAGCAGCTGCTCTGTTTCTGTCCAACAAAACGTACAGAAACGCATGAAACAAGAAGACGGACTAATATTCAGTTACTTTAGGAGGTTAGCTTCATCTGTTTCTTTTTCTGAACGCCAAAGGCCTGGAATGAAACCAACCTGGCAACACAATGGCTAACAGTAGTAGCTATGCTAACAGTTATTGTTAACTCAACAGTTATTGTTAATTTAGCTAGTTGATCCTCAACTAGCTAAACAGATTTGACTAAATATGTTTTCATTTTTTCATTAACCTAAAAATATGAGGTTATTTACTTGTGATTAACTGTTATGATTAGCTAAAGCTAACACCATTAGCAGGAGCTAATGCTATAAGCTACAACTACAGCACTAGCGAGAGTTAATGCCAGTAGCATGAGCTAGCACCACTAATTATCAATGAGATTATTTGCACAGCATTTAATCTTTGAAAATTAAATGCACAGATTTAATTTGCATTTCATGCTTTATGAAGCTAAATGCTTTGCTTCATTAAGTTAGTTGACGACGTTAGCTTTAGCTAAACCAGTAGCAGATACTAATACCATTAGCTTCTGCTAATGCCATTAGCAGCTGCTAATTATCAGGAGCCAACACAAAGTCGAAACAAATTGGGAGGTAATGAAAGGATGTTTAAAGTAGCATCTTTATGTCTTTTGTAAAAAATATTTCTTATAAATCAGAGAAAATGTTTTTATCCTGATGCTAACCGCTAACAGTTTGAGTTAGAAACCCACCCACTCGCTCCTCTTCATCGGTGCGGTTCTCCTCATCTTCATCACCTCTTGTATTTTCTGCATCACTTTAACTTCAACACGTTCGGTTCAAATCTAAACGAGTCTCTGTGCACCAGCTAGCTTAGCAGCTACGTCCAGGAGACAGTTTTACTGCCGGCTTTTCATCTGACATAAGCTTTTCTCAAATAAAGACCCCAATCAGTTAATCAAACAAACAGTTAATCAATCAAGTCTATTTGTACATATCAGGAACGAGTCAGCTCAAATGCTTGATGTCTTCAAAGCAAAAGAAGAAATAAAGATTTTGATGAGTCCCATCTCCGTAGTCATAGATACTCATCAATAAGTTGGCCAGTGTTTCATTTATTGTTGTTCCAGCAGCTGAAGTCAACGGCGTCAAACTGAAGGAGGGAAACTTTCCCCCTTCAGCTTTAAGGATTTATGAATGAAAGCTTGTTTTGGTTTTTCAATGAGAGCGGCGCGTCAGAAACTGTTTTGGAAAGAGGCGCAGCGGGAATAGAGGTCGTTCCGTGTCCTCCCCTGATCCGCTCCCCCGTTTTCCAATCCGTCGATAAGAGGGCGGCGCGCCACCGCAGCATCAATACCTCCGTTTCCATCCCGCAGCCTCAAACTGTCCCTCAGACTGGCCTCCGTGCTCCCATCGCCCAGCGGGCCGCAGGTTCTGGTTTCTGCGCCCTCGCAGCGTGTCGGCTCAGTTCGCGGGTCCGGATCGCTGGATGATCAGAGTGATCGGTAGCGGAGAGGCGGCCGGCAGCCGGAACGCGCGCTGGAGATGACAGACGTTGAGGGACGGGCGAGCCGCGGCGCCGGCTCTTCTGACGCGCAGCATGAGCGGCGCTGCAGCGCGCTGCGCGGCCTCGGCGCCGCCACCGCCGCGCAGCAGTACGAGCGCCAGGGCTCCTTCTCCCTGGCGGACGGCTTCGAGGACTTTGAGGAGTTTGTTCTGGACTTTGACGACTACGACCTGCTGGAGTCGATCCACAGCCACATGGAGGCGCCGCAGGAACCGAGCCGTGAGTCCAAACCGCCTCCCTTCGTTAGGAGGGAAAACATCCAGCAGGACCCGTGGGGGATTTCCACTGTGGACGAGATGCCCACTAAAACAGCTTCAATTCAGCCTCACTGGAGGGTTTTGCAGCAGGATCTCCCTGACTTTGACTAGGACACTCCAAAACCTTAACTTAGTTTTGTGAGTTATTCAGAAATAGGGGAGCTGATGAGTTTCATATACAGTTTATGGTCCCAGCAAATAGTGACACATTTGCTGGGAGCCCCACATCACCACACTGCCACCACCGAGCTCAGCTGCAGCTGTTCTGGTTGACTGCAGACATAGAAGTCGTTAAAACTGTGGTTTCCGTCATGCAGGAACCAAGTTAATAACGGACAGATGACTGAGGGAAACATCTGAAGTGTGTGGTGTGTCGTTCATTCAGTTGTTGCCCATGAATGAAATTCTACACATCAAATCATCTTTATTGGTCCCTAATTAGATGCAACATCAACACAAGATCCTGAATTAGAAACTATTTCTTCTAAACAAGATTTTGATCATTTGAAAACAAAATGAAACTGAAATGCAAAGCTTGTCAAAATAAATAAAACAAAACTCATTATACGAGATTTAAAAACTCGTTATTAAAATGAGATATGAATCTGTGAGGTTTTGGGGGGTTTTCCGTTTCATTCGGGGCGTTTTGTCGATCCGGGTCAGCAGTGGTTCTGGCTTTCACTCCGTCCCATGGAGGCCATTTTTCTCTTTCTGAATCATGACCTCTGACCTCCACTGATTCAGTGAGTGTAAACTACTGCCTGTAGTTTTAGCTCTCATATTACTGGGAACTATTACATCACTGTCCTGGAGTGCTGGTGCATTCTGGGATATTTGTACATGACTGATCGATGGAGCAGGAAGTGACTTTCCATGATGGGTTTGGATCTCATGAGGCGCGCTGCAGAATCGAGTCGGGACTTCCTGCCTGGCATCGATCAGCGGCTCCTGTTGGGTCAGCTGCAGCCGGGCGGAAACATCTCATTGACTGACGCAGCGGTTCTGCGTTTTAAGCCCCGTTTGGACCCACAGAACATCCGCATAAGGTTTTACTCCTTCAAAGTGTAAAACAGAAACAGGAAGTAAAATGGAGCCATTTTTAACAGGAAACCAGATTATCAATAAATATGATCATCATGAATTCATAAACAGTGATAGAAAGTTAACTGAGGCAGGGAGGACTGAGGCTGCATGGTCTCAGCATCGGTTTCTGAATAAAAAGGTTCTCTGTTGTTCACGTGGCGTTCCTCAGGGTCCAGGTCTTGGACTCCTTTTATTTAAAATCAACATGTTTCTGTTAGCTGAGATCATAACAAGTAACACACAGATCTCATGTGATGTCACACTTCCATGAACTGTGTAGCTGGCAGCCATCTTGGTAGGCAGTTGCTATGACAACAATAAGTAAGCCACAAGCTCAGAACGAGCAACAATATCGATAAATTACGTCTATTAATTGATGACAGTTTCTGAGTTCTCTACTCACCTCTGTGTAGTACTAAGATCAGTGTATCTTAGTACTACACATATTACTGCCGAACTACCAAATGTAGCTTTTCTCTGCTAGCTAACATAGCAGCTACGTGTTTGTTGCGACATGGATTCACTCTGCCAGTCAGCAGAACTTTGTTATTCACAGGAAAAGTTTGTACTCCCTTCATTTTATTTTGTTTTATTTTGCCGACTGAGACGGCGCGGATCACTTCCTGTTCGATGAGGTCACTCATTACTGTAGCTCTATATGATAAGCAGCGTTACATTAGAGGGTCACCAGACAACTCAGAACCCTTTCAAACACCAAGACGATTAAATAGATCTAGAGTTTTAGATCTAGAATCAATGCACAGCTTCAGTTATTCCAGCTGGAGGCCAGAGATCAGGCTGACCTCTGACCTCTGACGGTGGGCAGTGGGCCTTCAACCAGAACGTTTCAGAGGACTAAAGTCTCAACTCATCCAGCGTTTCTCTTTAGTGGCTTTGATTCCTGCAGCGGCTCAGAGAATACACTTTAAAATATTTCTGTTGTAAATCAGTTTAAAGATCTGCTGCTGCTGGATCAACCTTCCAGATAATCAATAACTGGAATATTATTGATTCTAGTCAATAATGTTTATTTTTAAATTCATTTTTCATCATGTGAATCACTTTGAACTTTAACTTGCTTTATATTCCCATTTTTTAAACAATTTTTTAATAAACTGGAATATTGTTGCTATCATATCATCCAGCCATTCAGATGTTTTATTCAAAATGTCTTACCATTGGTAAACCAACATATCTGCATTTTCTACTCAAACAAATCAATACAGCTGTATTGGAAAACATATGAAAAAGTTAAATTTGTCTATATTTTACAGATCATGGTTTCTGTCACTCAGTTTTTCTCAGAAGTGCTCGACTCTCTGCTCACCTCCGTTTTAAAAAATGTTAAATTTGTCACTCGTCACTGTTTAGGAAAAGTTTCTCTAGATTTATCGCTCGTTGTTTATTTATAAAATTAGTGAGTTTGTCACTGATCAGTTTTCTGTAAGAAAGTTGCTAAAAATGTTGCTAGTTGCTCTTTTGGTGAAGAACTTTGAGATCGTTGCGTCTTTATGCCTCTGACTTTTAATTCCTGTTTGATTTTTCAGGCCACAGGTTTGAGGACAACCCCGGCGTTCGGCGCCACCTGGTGAAGAAATCCTCGCGTTGCCAGATGTCGCGGTCCAGCATGAGCTCCACGCCGCTCTCCAGTCTGAAGAAGAAGAAGCGAGCGGCGGATAAGAAGACCCACGAGGTCCGAGGCCTTTCAGGGCAGTTCTGATGCGCTCTCGTGTCTCTACGGAGTTTAAAAGTGGATATTTCTGCTCCCCAGCTGTTTGTGGAGCTCAACGAGCTCATCGTGGACAAAGACCAGGAGATGCGCTGGAAGGAGCGAGCGCGTTGGATCAAGTTTGAGGAGGACGTGGAGGAGGAAACGGACCGCTGGGGAAAACCTCATGTGGCGTCGCTGTCGTTCCGCAGCCTGCTGGAGCTCCGCCGCACCATCACACACGGTGAATCGCTACTTCCTGTTCCAGGTGGCGCTAACCTGTAGCTCCTGTCAGACTCCAGTTCTAACACTCGTTCCCGTCTGTTTTCAGGCGCCGTCCTTCTGGACCTGGAGCAGAACACTCTGCCCGGCATCGCCCACCTGGTGGTGGAAACCATGATCATCTCCGACCAGATCAGAGCGGAGGACCGGCCCAGCGTCCTGCGAGCGCTGCTTCTCAAACACAGGTCAGCCGGCCGCTTCTTGGCATTTCAGAGATTCTGTTTCAAATATTTTAAACCATGGTGAGCACTGCTAGCCTCTCTGCAAGCTAGCATCTCTGACCTCATGGGAACAGCCAATCAGCGCCAAGCGGTTCTTGGATTGGCTCATTTGGTAAACACCGTTTCAGTTAACTTTGCTTTTAGGAACTTCAGCTTCCCAGGATCTATTTTCTATCAAATATTTTAGACAATGATGAACTACACAAGATAAAAATTAAATGCGCTAACACAAAACATTCATCATAACCATTAGTTCTGCAAAAGCGCCGCTATGTCAACATGGTGTTAGATCATGTTATATCGCCCTCTACAGGGTAAAATGTGTCAGTGCTCACCTTTCTGTGTGGTTTGTGCTTCAGGAAACGGGAAACAGTGAAAGCTAAATGCACAATTTTTTTTCAAAATTAGTAAAACACAGTAAAGCGCTAAATCAAGAGCTAACAAATTCAGACTTGGAGACACTTCCACATCCTTCTTTCATCACTGCGCCGCTGAGAACCAAGTCATTTGTTTTAAAATTAGCAAAAGATTTTCCCTTTAGCAGCAGGACATCTGATGCTGGTTCAAGTAAATATTTGCCGGATTCTTCCTCCTGGGAAAAAGTCAAACTCCTCCAAAAAAGGATGCAACTAACACATCATGAGATGATGATGCTGATCCAATAAAATCATCCGAAGCTTTCTCCACTGATCCAACTTATTGATCAGTGAGCCCTAAACTCAGCTGATCAATGAATCCGGGAGCCGCTGCACGCTGCGACCCGATCCGTTCTTACATAACAGAACACAGTGACTCAGTGACACTGGAGGAAACCAACTGTTGGCGCTAAGCCACATCCCGCTAGCTTTGAAAACGTTCAGCGCAGTTAGCTTCCCCTAAATTAATGTTTCCAGTTCAATTTTAAAGCTGATTTACTTTGATGCTCTGTAAACTTTCAGCTGAATAAAGTCGAAAATAAAACATGGACAGTAGAGAACAAATGTGAAAACAATTACAAAGGTAATTACAGAAATGTGAATTATAATGTAAAAATTATATTGCTGCTCGAGCGTTGTAGTCTTTGAGGCTCAGAAATAATTTGAAGTTACCACTTTAGCATTAGCTTGTGCTAAATACCATGTTGATATAGCGCTTTAGCTTCTGCTAAGTACCATGTTTATATTGTGGTTTAGCATTAGCGTTCACTTTTACATTGGTCATTGTCTTATTGTCGTTTTGTAGCACTTTGAGAGGATTATAAATAAAATATTACTGATAAAAACTGCATTGATGTAGTGCTTTAGCATTAGCTCCTGCTAATGCTCCTGCTTCTGCTAAAGCTAATGCTAAGCTAAAGCTTAGCATTAGCTTAAACATTAGCAGAACTAATGTTTCTGATTAGTGCTTTGGGGTTAGCACTGCGAGCTTCTTAGCTAGCGGCTCCCACTGCTGGAGGTGAAGAACAGGAAGTGACTTCAGGATTCCTTCCAAAGTGAGACTTGAGGACGTCGTCGTCCAGAAGCAGCTCTGCTAACCTCAGTCCTGCCGCCATCTTGTTTCTAAAGATCATAGGCTTTCTCCTTAAACTTGTCCAAACAATCAGACATGACCTTTAACCTTTAACCTGCCAGCTGAGGCCTGTGATGTTGCAGCAGAATTAGCTGGCTGCTTTCAGCACTCGACAGATGGAGCGAAACAAACCAGCTGGTCTTCATGCGCTCATTTCTCCTTCCACGTGAATCCCCGGGGCGTCACAGGCGGCTGCTAGTTTGGGAAAAACAAACGCCGCTATTAGAGTCGTCATCGGCCGGAGGGATCAGATTTACGACTCGGTCAGAGGCGCGTTTAGGTGCTGCTGAAATCCAGCTCATTTCTCTGAGCACTATAATGGTCCCAAAGGGAGCCGCCTGACATCAGTGTGACTTAGCGCCCCACTTTGCGCTCTTTTGTCTCGGGGCGATGTCACGTCCAATTTCACGGGCGCTCTTACAGGGCCATGTGGACCTCATGATGGCGATGATGTAACCCAGCGGTGATGTAATGAATCTGCTGAAAAACCCGAGCCAGTGGGAAAAATTCCTGTCCAGGAGGGCTGGGATGTGACCACCATGACACGCACAAAGAGCAAGAATGTTAAAGTTACGCAGCCGAGATTCTGTTCGGTTCAGGCTATGCAAACCTTTCGCTCTAAATAAAAACAATATCATCCATTTTCTGACTTATTTAAGTTGACAAAAACAGTGACATTTATTTCACACAGTAAAAGGTCAAAATTCAATTCTCTTTGCAATTCCGCGCCTCTGTAAACACCAAGAAAGGTTTTCGCTAAGTTCGTCCCCATTTACTGTAAATAAGTCAGATATTCTCTTAGACGTCGTGTTTGCACATGGATTTGGGTCAGAAATAAATGTCTCCAAATTAAATACTTACAGAAAAACTTAGTCTGAAATTTTTACATTTTTGGGCTCAGAAAGATGATGAATGATGTCATAATAATAATAATAATAATAATAATGCATTCTGTGCTAAAATACGGTAGCCTGGAAGAGTTAGCAACATACCAAAGCTAAAAGCACAACAACCACAGCAGAAGTCATGATGAAGAGTTTAAGACTCCTTCTGTTTGACTGGTTCTGATTTTGCAGTAATTTGTTTAGCATGGCTTCAATTTTAGCATATATTTTCTTTTATTGTAATTTCAGTTTTAGTATAAGTTCAATGTTAACATTAATTCAATTTTAGCATCAGATTTGTGTTAGCATAACTTTGCTTTTAGCCTGAGCTATGCTAAAACTTCAGCTTATGTTTTTAGCATCGCTTCCTTTTCTTACACATATTTACTATTAGCATAACTTCAGTTTTAGCATAAACTCAATTTAAGCACTAATTGCATTTTAACACAACTTTTAGCATGACTTCCATTGTGGCTTTGTTGGCCCTTCTGGGCCACCGTAGAAGAAGGATCCAGGCATCTTGGCAATGTCTTATTGAGGAGACGAGGAGAACATCATCTGAAGGACCTGCTGGTCCTAGGAAACAACTCAAAGTCAAAGAACAGGATGATTCTGACAGTGGAGTCATATTTGCTTTTCACTGACTCTCCATTCTGGTTTCTTTGATTCCTCCGCAGCCACCCGAGCGACCTGAAGCACCGTTTCCACCGCCACCAGTCGTCAGCCAGTCTCCACGGCAGCTTCAACCACAACCACGTTCAGGAGACGAGCCTGCCCCTAGTGGCCGAGGAGAACGACGACAAGGGGCCGGTGTACGACCCGAAGCAGGACGTCTTTGTCAGCCTCTTTGTAAGAATTAAAGGGCCGGTACAGCCTGTTCTCCAGCCACATTGAGGCATTTTACAGCACAATCCAGTAACTATGCTAACTTCAGTTGCTATAAAATGGTGTATATATATATCAAATGTAATGCCTTGAAATTAGGGCTATGTCTCTTTAAGAAGCTGCTCTTTCAGAAACTCGACCTTAAGGAAGCCATTACAACATGGCTCCCATATTAACCCTTTAGCAACATTTTTACCAGCGCTGCATATTCCAAAGTTAGCATCTTAGCTGACCTATTTTTATCTTGTATGCTACGGTATTTTGTACTGAGTAGAGAAAGTCATTGTTTATCAACATGCTAGTGATAGCATACATTCTAATAGTAGCAGTTAGGCTCACATCAAGATTTAAGCTATTAAAGTTTCAATTTCACATACTGAACAGAGAGAATAAATGTTATTCAACATGCTAGTGATAGCATACATGCTACACAAGGTGTTTGCTAATTGCTACTGGCTAGTCTGAAGGAGCTGTGTGGGAAAGCAGCAGCACCGGGCTGATCTGTGAGGCAAGATGTCATTAGCTTGCAGCTCAGAGGAGGAGTTTCTGGTTTGTAAAGAGGAAACCTGTCCGCTGTTCTTCCTTCCTAGAAATCCCTCCACCCTGTGCCTCCAGAGCATCATCCAGCTGCTGCCAGGTCCCTCAAGCTGCTCGCCAAGATTCCCAAAGACGCCGAAGCCGTCATCGTTCTAGTTGGTAAGCGTTTCGTTATTTTTGAAAGTGCTGCCGGTGACGGAGATAAAGCCGCTCGTCTTGTTGTCGTTTCTCAGGATCGGTGGAGTTCCTGGAGCAGCCCGCCATGGCCTTCGTCCGGCTGAGCGAGGCAGTCCTCCTGGAGTCCGTGCTGGAGGTTCCCGTCCCCGTCCGGTTTCTCTTCGTCCTGCTCGGACCCAGCCAGTCCAACGTGGACTACCACGAGATCGGACGCTCCTTCGCCACGCTAATGTCTGAAAAGGTTCATTTTACAAAGCCTGTGGACTCCGTTTAAGACACAACTCACTGCCCAAATGTTAGCATTGAAGCTAACATCAAGCTAACAATTAGCATCCTAGCTAATTTTGATTTAAATTGTCATTTTATACTGAATGGACTAAACCAGTGTTACTCAACATGTTGTGACAACACGCAAGCTATTCATAGCATTTTAGCTAGGTTTAGCTTGCAAAAGCAAAGGAGGTGGATTAGCAGTGCTTTCCAAAAACTGATGGTGTAATCCAGGAGATGTTACTGTTAATATTGTGTCATTGCTGTCCGGTCCGGTTCTGTTTGGCTGCAGAACTTCCATGAGGTGGCGTACTTCGCAGACGACAGGCAGGACCTTCTGAACGGCATCAACGAGTTCCTGGACTGCAGCATCGTCATCCCGCCGTCGGACGTGGAGGGCAAAGACCTGCTGAAGACGGTGGCCGACTTCCAGAAGCAGCTGCTGCGCAAGAGGAGGGAGCGAGAAGGCAAGAAGCTCCAGTCCGCTCACGGAGCGGAGCAGGACAGCAAAGGTACCGGGCCAGAACCCCCCGCAGGCGCTTCCACTTCCTCACGTAGTTACCGATTTATTTCCCCATTTATTTGTTTGTTTATTTTGTCTTTTATGCATTTTCAGTTTTATTTTCACGTTTTTTTATGTATTTGAATTTTTTTTGTTTGTTCTAAAATGTATTTACTGCTTTAATTATTTATTTTCTCATTTGTTTACTTACTTTTTTTTTCATTTTTTATATCCTCATTTATTTTTCCTGTTTTCTCATTTATTTACTCTTTTGTTTTTATCATTTTATTTATTTAAACTGTTTCTCCTTATTAGTTTTATTTGTTCCTATTTTTCCCCCTTTTAAACTTTATTTTCTTATTTATTAATGTCTTATTAATTATTTAGTTATTTCCTCCTTCATGTATCGACTGTTTATTTTTGTATCGAGTGCCTAAAAGGCCCCCGCGCCGCACCTTGACCTCCCCTGTATCTTCCTCCCTGCAGCCGAGGCGAGTCCGGAGGAAGAGGAGGAGGCGGAACAGGAAGTGGACCCTCTGAAGCGCTCAGGCGTCCCGTTCGGGGGCCTGATCCACGACGTGCGCCGCCGCTACCCGCAGTACGTCAGCGACCTGCGGGACGCTCTGGACACGCAGTGCGTCGCCGCCGTCATCTTCATCTACTTCGCCGCGCTGTCGCCCACCATCACGTTCGGAGGCCTGCTGGGTAATCCTGGTCGTCGTAGCAACCACGCCACACGGCGCGCCGCCGCTAATTCTCCTCTGCTCTGATTCTTGTTCCAGGGGAGAAAACCGAAGGTCTGATGGGCGTGACCGAGCTCATTGTTTCCACGGCAACGCTGGGGATTATCTTCTCCCTGCTGGCCGGTCAGCCGCTCCTCATCATCGGCTTCTCCGGACCGCTGCTGGTGTTCGAAGAGGCTTTCTACAAGGTGACCGGGTTGGGATTGGGTTAGCCCCCGTTAGCATCGGTTAGCAGTGGTTAACATCAGTTAGTGTCAGTTAGCATCAGTTAGTCTGGGTTAGCATAAGTTAGCTTTGGGGAGCTCGCTAACTCCTTGTCTGTCTCAGTTCTGTCAGGCGTATGACTTTGAGTACCTGACCGGCCGCGTCTGGATCGGCTTCTGGCTCATCTTCATCGTTCTGGTGATTGTGGCGGCAGAGGGAAGTTTCATGGTCCGCTACATCTCACCGTTCACCCAGGAGATCTTCGCCTTCCTCATTTCCCTCATCTTCATCTATGAAACCTTCTCCAAGCTCATCAAGGTGACATATTTTCACTTTTAACACTTACTTACGAGAGATAACCTTGAAAACCAGGCTAGCATTCAAGATTAGTTAAAATAACCTTGAATGCTAGCAACCAGCGAGGCTAGCATAGGGTTATTGTTCGTTATGGTAACTAGCATAGCGACCAATGACAGCAGATAAATGGTTTTCTGTAACTAAGTTGTTTCTCCACCTTTAGCACATCTTGCAGCGAATACAGGAGGTGATTGACAGCGCTAAGCCCCGCCTCCTGGCTCAGATTGGTTGTTTTTGTTGCATTTCTTCAGACAGCAATAGCAGCTCAGGAAGGAGATTATCTTTTCATAGATTATCTGTCTCATACTCTAACAGTTTGGTGGCAGTTTTAACAAATGTGTAGCAAACATTTTTAAATCAAATTTTACAAAGATTTAACATTGGAAAACATATTAAGCAACCAAAATAAGTAAACAAAACAATCAAACAACCGTTAAACGATGAATATCTCTTATTAAGCTAATCCCTCTCAGTGTAGCTAACGGTGGTAGCATCTTCTTGCTTCCAGGTGTTTAAGGAGCATCCACTGATGGCGGTTTACCCGTCGGACTCCACCGTGGACGTGGACGGTCCGGTCCTCAACCAGCCCAACACGGCCCTCCTGTCCCTGGTGCTCATGATGGGAACCTTCTTCGTTGCTTTTTTCCTCAGGAAGTTCAGAAACAGTCGCTTTCTGGGCGGCAAGGTAACAGTTTTCACCTCTAACTGTTGGGAGTTTATGCTAACAGATTAGCATCACATTATGCGTTTTTTGCGTCATCCTTCTAGTGTATGTACACATCTTATAAATAACGGGAAAGTGAAGATTCTTGAGATTCCAACGATGCATGCAGATAAAAAATAAACGCAGTAAACAATTTTAATATGAAAAAATGTCCGTTTGAAGCCTCAATATTATGTTGGTGTAGCATTTAGCATTAGCTTCCTCTACATAGCATGTCGGTGTAGCATTTAGCATTAGCTTCCTCTACATAGCATGTCGGTGTAGCATTTAGCATTAGCTTCCTCTACATAGCATGTTGTTGTAGCATTTAGCATGTGGGAAACTAATCTCTATGATTAGCGCTCTAAGGTTAGCACAGCTAACTCTGTAGCTGGCGGTCTTCACTACTGGTTGGACTGTAACATTGCGTATGATGGCATTAAAAGGGCGTAAAATGGTGCGTATTAGAATAAAGCAGTGTATCATCAGGGGAAACGAGGGATTCTCTGCCTCACTCAGTTGAGATTAGAACCATTTTAGCCGCCATAATCCCGGTTAATTTGCTGTTTTTTGACGTTTTCTCACTTTTCTTTCTCAGGCTAGAAGAATTATCGGCGACTTCGGGATTCCCATCTCCATCCTGCTGTCCGTACTGGTGGATATCTCCATTCCTGACACCTACACTCAGGTGACCTCACGCTGCGGCGTCCGTCGCCGTCGACAATACGAAGGTCTCATCTCTTTACGTTTGTCCTTCAGAAACTCAATGTGCCGTCTGGGTTTTCCGTCACGTCTCCCGAAAAGAGAGGCTGGCTCATCAGTCCGTTCGGAGACAAGCAGCCGTTCCCAACATGGATGATGGGAGCGTCCGTCGTTCCCGCTCTCCTCGTCTTCATCCTCATCTTCATGGAAACGCAGATCACCTCGTGCGTCTCCCTAGCGACACATCAGGATGTTTAGGACTCGTTTACGACTCGTTTACGACTCGTTTCAGGGCCAATGGAGGCAGAAACTCAGAAATGTTGACATTAATCTCATGTACCTTCAAGTTTTTTCCAGAAAAGTTTAAATTTTTTGCTAAAAAACTAAATGTTAAAGTTAAACTGAGAAATTCTTCAGGAAAAAAGGAAGAAATTTTGGAACTCCAAAAGTTTTAAATTTGCGTAAAAAGTTTGGAAATTCCTGAGATTGAAAAGTCAAAAAATGTATTTGGTAGAAAAATTTTATAAATTTGGGATTGACGAATTATCTAAAAAAGTAAAAAAAAAAAAAATATATTTTAAAGCTTTTTGAAGCTTGAAAATTTCCAGGTTTGTTTTTCTAGAAAATTTCTGAAATTTATTTCATGATTTCTGAGGGTTTTTTTTTTTTTTTTTTTTGAGGGAATCTTTGACTTTTGAAACTGAGAATTTTCCAGGTTTATTTTCCTGAATATTCCTGAGTTCCTGAGTCTTTTCTCCGATATTAGTTGGTATTTTTCGTCCCTGATTCGCTGTCGTTGCCTTTTCTGCTCATTTTTCTCTGGTTTTCTGGACTCAGGCTGATCGTCAGCAAGAAGGAGCGCCGCCTGATGAAAGGCTCCGGCTTCCACCTGGACCTGCTGCTCATCGTCGTGCTCGGCGCCGTCTGCCCGCTCTTCGGCCTGCCGTGGCTCACCGCCGCCACGGTGCGCTCCGTGACGCACGTCAACGCGCTGACGGTGATGAGCAAAGCCACAGCGCCCGGCGAGAAGCCCATGATCCAGGAGGTGAAGGAGCAGCGGCTGACCGGCCTGCTGGTGGCGGTGCTGGTCGGTGAGCAGAAACCAGCGCAGCTCTTCCTTCCACTCAATTTTCCTGTAATAATATAAGGGGATGGATCTCTTCTTACAGCGCTCTGCCACTAATTTAATGCGACTGCAGGAAAAATGTGATTTTCAGAGAAAGAGAGTTTTTATTGACTGGAGGTCAAATTTACCTAAATTTAAAAAATTCAGCAGCAGTTCTGAAAAATTCATCAATATTTTTTAATCAACAAGTTACTTTTTACTAGCACAATTTTTTCTTCCACTTAACTTTCCAGGTTTTTTGCGTTTTTGGCAGCTGTGGAACAAAATTATCAACATTAATATACATAAAAGTCAGCTGGTAAAATTGCCCTAATATTTTTCTAAAACATGTAATTTTCCTCGCAGTTTTTCCTTCCACTTATTTTTCTAAATTTTGAATTTCCCCTTCACTGTAAACCAAAAATGTAAGAATTGAAATAAAGATTAATCAGTTTTATTTGTAAAATTAGATACATCTTTCAATGTGTCTGTTTTTCTTATCAGTTTCTCCTTCCACTTAATTTTCCACGACTTTGGTTTTCGTCAGCTGTAAGTCAGATTGGGCCAAACTAAAATAAACACCACTTCTCTTTTTAAAGAAGTTCTATTGGTAAAATTGCATTATTATTTTTCAAATAGTTTTTCCTTCCACTTAACTTTCTGGGTTTCTACCTTTTGTGAGCTGTAACCCAGAACGATCAGACTGAGCGTGGTGAACCTCCCAGGCTGGGTTCAGCTCGGCGGTGTGATCATGTGACTGTCCTGCGTCTCCAGGCATGTCCATCGTGATGACCGACGTGCTGCGCCACATCCCGCTCGCCGTCCTCTTCGGCATCTTCCTCTACATGGGCGTCACCTCGCTGACCGGCATCCAGCTTTACGAACGCATCACGCTCATGGTGACTCCCGCTAAGCACCACCCGGACCACATCTACGTCACCAAGGTAACCCGGATCCGTGGCGTCTGGACTTCAGCTCCCTGGCCGCATGACGTCTGTGAATCTGGTGCAATGGTTGTTTTAAATCGGATGTTCTTTAACCGTCCTCCAGGAAACTTTGGCTCCATTTTTAATTATTGTCAGCAGTGGCTTTCAACTGCTAGCCAAAGAGTTAGCTGCACCAACCCAAAGGCACTAACCATAAACATTAGCTCTGCTAACGCTAAATCGCTACACAAATATAGTAAACAGCACAATATATAACTACTGTACTCAGCAGAAGCTAGCGGTGAATTGAGGGAAGCGAAATGCACTCAACATTTTCAAAGTTTAACTATTTACAATGTTGGAAATAATTACAAGTTGCACATTAGAAAATTTACATTTTATTGCTCAGAATTCAGACAGCATTCCTTTACTGAGCTCTTATTTAATTCCCCTTTTCATAAAGTAGTTTGGATTTTTAACTGAATTGAACTGAAAGGATGAATTTCCAGCTAAAAAATCCTTCAAATGAGGGGAAAGTTCAGACCTTTCTGCTTCACCTCAGTACAGGTTGTTATTTACTGCATAAACAGGAGATTTTCAGGTGAAGCTAAAACTGCCAGTAGAGGAGTGGAACATATTTACAGACAAATTTATTTACCTCATCTAAATACAAAATGTTTATATTCTTTAACATTTCTGTCTTGTTTTTTGAGTCTGATTTCACCAACAGGCCTCAGACTCGCAGCAGTTCACCCCGTGCCCACTAGATGGAGCCAGAAACGCATATTTTTGTTTCCCTGATGGAGGAGAGACTTTGTGGCTGTTCTGTGCTTCAGGTGAAGACGTGGCGTATGAACATGTTCACCGCCATCCAGCTGGCCTGCATCGTGGCGCTGTGGGTGGTGAAGTCCACCGTGGCGTCGCTGGCCTTCCCCTTCATCCTCATCATGACCGTGCCGCTGCGCCGCCTCGTCCTGTCCAGGATCTTCGAGGAGCGCGAGCTGCAGGCGGTACGTCTGGCGGCCAGCGGCGGCCATGTTGTTGCTCAGATTAAGATCATTTCACCCCGGATTTTTTTTTCCACTGGAAAATTTTTAAGAAATTACAAAAATTAACTTTAACTTGATAATTAGATTTAAATATTTATTTTTCTTCAAGTTTTTAACCGCAAAGAGACCAAATTTATTCAGTAACTTTAGAAATATAATAAATAAAAATAAAACCTCTTCGCTAAAACTGTTGAACAGATTTTTAATGAGCTTCATCATCCGTTGATTTTAGTTTTAATCTAATCTTTCATGTAAAATTTACCCTGTAAATTAAAATGTAATTATTTTTATTTACCTTTTTAACTCAAAATTAACCAGTTATGGCATAAAGTTGAAGTCTCAATGCTAAATATGTTTAAAACGTTTTCAAATATAACAATTAACCTGTTAGTCATAAAGAATTTCACAAGTTTAACAGTTAAATTACACAGTAATAAAGTCTTAATAATAGAAGAATAAATTTGTAAAAATATGACACAATCCATCAGTCCGGACTGAAAATTGATTGGTCTTGGTTACTCGGTAACCTTGGTTACCGAGGTTACCAAGGTTACTTCTTTACCTTCGACCAATCAAAACGCTCCAAAGGACGCATCACAGCAGCCAGCCAATCAGTGACGAGCTCTTATTCACCATCAACAGTTTTGTGTTTTGAAAAAAGTCGAATTTTTACATTTTAAGCATTTTAAGGTTAAATGTGGTTTTTAAGTGAAACTGGTAACATTGAAGAGTTTCATAGTTTTATGGTTTTTGTGTCAAAGAACCATTTTGTTTCTCATTTTAAGACCATTTCTCCTTTGCAGCTGGACTGCGACGAAGACTCCCCCAACTTTGACGAAGACGGGCGAGACGAATACAACGAGATCCACATGCTGGTCTGAAGATCAGAACCCGGTTCCTCCTGCGGCGGCGCCGGTCCGAAGCACACTGACAGAACCGCATCACGCACTGGATGAAGACGAACCTCGGCTCCGTTTTCACCCAGAAACCAGACGCTTCAACGTTTATGGATCCTTTTGTCCCTTTAACTTCTCTGCAGGTCTGGGGAAAAGTGCAATGGGGAAACAAACATGATTTATTTTCTTTTTGTAAGGAGGAATCAGAACTGCCTGTAGTTGAGCTCCGTACTGCCGTGATCACTTTCCCTTTTAGAAACCAACTTCTGCAGCTGAACTTCCTGGCTGTCTTTAAATGTCGTTTTCTGGTGGAAACTCAGAGGGAATCTGTTAGCAGTTCGACTCCTGAACGTATAAATATATAACTCACACTCACCAACGTTCACTTTCTACTCTGTTTATTTTCTGGTGATTTTCTGTAAAATTCAGTGAAAATCTGAATTGTGTAGAAGGACAGAAAGAGCGAAAAGTTAATGGGACAAAAGTCACTGATTTTTAAATTCAATCTGTTGTTGCATAATTGTTCTGTCAAGGTTTTGGTGGGAATTTAGTGGATTAAGTCACAATATTTCTGCTTTACAGTGACCTTTATATTCTGATCTTTTAATCTATTTTTTAAAAATCTGGTTCAGAAAGACGGCGTTGCATTAATGCCATTATAAAGGGAAAAAAAGCACATTTCTGTCAAAAAATGAAGAAGTTTGGAGATCTGGGATTGGAAATTTTTCTGTTTTTTTTCTACAAAATTTCTGAGATTGATTTCAAACTGAGTTTTTTTTTTTTCAAGCAAATTTTTGACTTTCAACTTTTTCAGATTTTCAAACATCAAAATTTGTCGACATTTGAAAATTTTGAGATTTATTTAAACATTTTTGGGTTTTTTTCAAGAAACTTTTTGACTTTTCAAACTCAGAATTAAAAAAGATGAATATCAGAAATCTTCTAGAAAATTTTTAAAATTTCTGAGTTTAAAAAGTTAAATTCTCAACTTGAAACTAAGAAATTTACGTTTTTGTAGAAAATTTCAGAGATTAATCTCAAAACTTCTGGATCTTTTGGTGAACATTTGCTCCTTGTTTTCGTCTCCAACACGCCGTCATGCAAAGAACTCGTTGCACAACTTGAGAAGCAGTTGCAGTTCTGGTGTTATTTATTAATCGCTAACAGGATCATCTCGACGCAACGTTACGAAAAAAATCACGTCAGCAGAAAATCGTAATTGAGCGTCCGGACCTGGTCCGGGACGTTAGCCTGAGCGGCTAACTGCTTCGCTACAACCTTCTACACAATTTCAACAAGAGAATGTCAAAATGATGGCTAATATGCTAATGTTTTCTTTGCTAGCATAAATTAATCAGTTAGCTCTGAGTTGCAGCAAAGTTAGCTGGTGTTGCTGCTGTTAGCAGGTTGGAAACAGGAAGTAGTTCCTCAGATCAGGAAGTTATTTCATTGGTTCTTCATACTGTGACCCTCTGATCTGAAACCCAGCAGCTTTCTGGATAGCTAGTAATGCTAATGTTAGCTAATGTGCTAACACTAGCATTGCTAATAAGGTTCAGCTGAACACAACAATCCCAGCTAACTTATTATTATTACCCCAGTTCTGTGATAGTAATTACTGTTTGTTTCTTTCTCTGTGGAAAAACTACAAATTACTGAATATTTAAAATTATTTTTTGCTCCGACTCTTTCTGAACTCTTTAACAACCCAGAATTCGCTCAAATCAAACATATTGTCTCATAAAGACATTGTGTGTCTTTACTGCCCTCCTTCATTTGAGCCTGCAGGGTTTCTGTCTCAGGGGAAACTGACCTTTGCTCTGTAAATACTCCCAGCACCAGTTGGACCGTTTGTGTACATAAAGCGAGCGACGACCAAACTCCTGTACCGACTCAGAGCAGAGACCAGATTAAAGAGGCAACGTTTCGCCGTTTCCTGTGAGGCGTGGCGGTTTATTCCTCTTTCTGATCTTTGCAGCAGAGCTTTGCGGCGTGCGTTCCCTGGAAACGAGCCGCTTCGTATCGGACCTCACCGGGTTCCCCCCGTTCTGCTAATCGCAGCTGAATGTCACTTTACTGAAAGTTAAATCACATTCAGCTGCATCCAGGCCTCCTGCCCGTCATTTAGAAACATCCAGAAGCTTTTAAACCAACTGGCTTCATTTGTAATTATTAGTTTAATGTTTAAATCTGAACTTTTCTCAAATAAATGAAAACTAGCAGCTCTGACTATTTAGCCTTTCTAAGTGTCGAATAAAAACTGTTAGCTCTAAATCTCCGTCTGCAATTAAAGTTTGTGTAAATTATATTTGTTATATAAAAGTAGAACATTTTATAGGAAATATTCAGTTATGTTTTTCTGTCTGTTTTTAAGATATTTTTCATTTAAAAAAAACTCCAATATGCAAATCTTTTTATTAAATTAGAAAATTATTAAATTGTTTATTTTAGTAGTTAGTAAAATATTGAATATAAATATTACAGCCCACAATCACAGCCAGGGAGTTTCAGGGCCAAAGTCAGAGTTTTAAAATAAATATTATTAATTGTAAAGACACAAAAAATGGTTTTATTGAGAAAAGGCATTGATATTAAAATCTGATGGGTTTTTTTAAAATAAACTCGTTTGATTGTTTCTAACTGCTGCAGCTGATAATCTGATGCTGATGTGTTAAAAGATTAAATTGAGGTAAAACTTGGCAAGATATTCATCAAACGTCATTTTAAAGTAATAAAACTGCTGCTTCATTTTCCTAATATTTGACCTTTTCTGGTTATTTTCCCACTTTATTCTCATTGTTTTGACTTCATCCTTTATTATGAGTTTATTTCTGTCTTTTAATGACTTTATTCTGACAATATTTAGATTTTATTCTCATCTGATAATTTATTAAAACAATGACCTTATATTTATGTGAAAAATAAATGATTTATTTGACAATATAAATGTAATTAGTTATAACAATTAATAATTATCCTCAATTACTTTAATTATAAGTTCATAATTACTATAAGAATTATAATAATTAGATATGAATTATTATATACAACATACCTTAAAATAATTACTGTTAATAATAATGTGCAAATAAATTTTGATGATTTATCATGTATCATTTTGTAATTAATTTGAAATAAGTTAAAATAATTTATAACTATTAATATTATAAACAAGAATTATTTTAACAATTTCCTCTAAAATCATGATGAATTATTTTTACAAATATAAATTATTAGTTTTTTTATATATAGTTTTGCAATGTTTTCAATATATAGCACCATTTAATTAATGTTATGATTTTATTTTTGGCTCTAACATTCAGTCATAATCATGTATTTTCACAAACATAACAATCAGATTAACAAGCAACCAGGTTACCATGGAAACCCTGATTACTCGTCTGTGTCAAAGGTCAGCTGGAGGAGCCGATCCATGTTAAAATACCAGCGATGAAAAGAAACTGGTTTAAATTCAGTGCTGGTGATGATGTCACTTCTCCACATTTCATTGCCACGGCAACCAGGCGAACGACCCAGGGTGACCTGACTCGGGTCGAATCGACCTTCATCACTGAGTGAAGGCCTGATGCGTAAACACAACTCTTCCTCATGACACAAACTGCAGCAGAGATGAACTAATGCACATGCATTCATTCATTCATCTATTCATTCATTCATTCAGTCACCATGACTGTAAAGACGGTTCATAACTGTTCTTTGTTATATTTTGTCTGAAATAAAGATGAATGATGTGACACTGAAGTATTTATTTCTGTCCTAATCCATGTTCCTGGGACACCACGAGGTTTTAGTTTATTATTATTTATTACAGCCAATGTTCAAGAAATGAAACTGTAGGAAGAAAAGCTCAGAGGTGGGTTAGGGTCAGAGGTGAACGCCATAAACGATAGTTGTTTTTACAGTGTAATAATGCAAGAACACATTCTCACTTTAAATTCTAATGAACATTTAGACATTTTAAATATCCAAACAAAACTTCAGAAACAACAAATCATTTTTTAGGTCTCTGTAAACAACAACTAAAGGTCTGAAGACTTTTATCATTTAGTGTTTGGTAGAGAGAGAAACTCAAATGGATATTATTAAGCTTATTGTAATTAATGAATTAATTTGTTCCTGAAGCAACAAATCATGTCAATAAAGACATGAGGCTGAATTATGTCTTAAATCTTTTTATTCCTTTCACAAGTCAATCATGATCAACAAAATGTTCCCTTTTTGACAAAATAATTAAAATTAAATCACAGCTCTGTAATTAAAATAAATGATTGCATGAATATTTGATTAGATTTGTTTAATCTTCTCATTTTCTTGCTCTCCTCCGCGGTGATTCTCTCGCATCTGAAACAATATTTTGCTAATTAGCTCGCTGTGTTCCGGCCGGATGATTATTGGTGTTACGCACCTCTCTCACTTCCGCTAAAGAGACGTGGAAGGATGCTAAGCGCTATTAGCAAGACGGAAAGATCCGCCTATAAAGAGATAAAAACGTTGCTCTTAAGTTTCTCGTTTAAACCAAGAAACAATCATATTTTGCTCTAAATGGCTGTTTTCCGTAACTTTCCCTGTTTTCAGCGGGAAACATGAACTCCGTGCGGAAACCGCCGCGGAACAGCAACATGTTTCCCAAACCTGCCGGGTTTTGGCAGAAAGGCTCCGAAACGCGGGAGTTTCATGGGAGACCTGCAGAACGGAAGTGACGTGTCTGTCCTCAGCGGGAAACGTCTCGCATCATCTACTTCCTGAATGCTAACAGGTAACAGGTTTTTGTTCCAATCAAACTTTTATCTGTTAATACAGAATATAATTACAATGAATGACATTTTGGCAGACATGGAAGAAGAGATTATAAATATAATGTATATAATATAATATTTTATGCTCTCAGTTTAATTTCTCATCTGATTTTACACTTTAAATATTTCACTAAAAGTGATGTTTGAACTTCATCCAAAGCATTTCTCTTTATGTTTCTTTTATCAGCTTCACAAGGTAATGCGAGTTGAGAGAAATTCTTTTTACTTGATTCCTCGATTAATCATCAGAATAATTGATCAGTTAATTATAATGATGAGCTCAATTATTCTGATGATCTTAAAAATCCTCATTTCTAAGATGATTGTTTACAGCAGCAGACTTGGATTACAGTTTTGTTGTTGCAACTTGGCCTGTTGCAATAAATTATAAATCATTAACTAAAATAATTTTAATTTCCGTTTGCATTATTTATTGTTTTTCTCTTTTTACAAAAAAACTGGAATCTGGTGCTTTGATGCACAGAGTTCTTAATTAATTTGATTTGTTTCTGTTTTTGTTTATTTATTTAAAATGTCTTCCAGTTTCAGTGTTAAATGTCCAATTCTTTGAGATGGCCATTACCTCATATCAGCTGAAAATGGTCTCAAAACAACTATATTGTCGTTTATTGCAGTAATTTCTGATTTGTCGTCCAGCAAAGTGTTATTTTTTCAGGCCAGTTGCACCTGTCAGCCATTTTACCACAAGAGAAGTTGCTTCCACATTTGGCTGTAAAATGTTCAGTATCTTTGCTGTTTTTGAGTTAAATGAGTTTTTGTTGGTAGACAGTTTCTGGGTTTTTCTGCAGGTGTAAGGGTTGGAAAGGTTTAGATGTTTAATGAGACTTTGTGGCCGCGGCTCCATCAGGATCCAAACTACAACAAAAGGTGAATAAAGTTGGACTGACGCGTCGCTGTCCAGTCTTTCCACGCTGGTGTTCTTTCCGTTACTCCCAGTTCCCAATTAAGTTTCATTTAACTGGAGCTCCATAACCGCATTTTATACCTTTAATTACCAAAGACAGAAAACATAACATCCAGGCTGTGAAACGCTGACTCGGCAGTAATTGAGCTCTAAGCCGTTTCCGTGGTGGTGAGGTGAACACACAGAAAGGGCAGGAAGAGCGTGATAACTACCCCGGGGGCGATTAACACCAGCAGGGTGCGCAGTGGGGGGTCCTGGACCTGGCTGCACTGGGAGAAGAACTCCTGGTGGACCTCCAGGAAGACGCCGTCCACCAGGAACGTGTGACCCGTGCACCAGCTCCGCTGCAGAGAGCTGTCCACGCACATCCTCAGGTTGTTGTAAAGGCTGCAGGAGGGAGAGAGAGAGCAAGACGGAGGGGAAGCGTTAGCGACTCGTCGGTTCAGATGTACGTCTGGGGAAATCCCCACACTCTGTTTTCAACTGTTACAACTGGCTAACTGGTTGCTAAGATGTAGTAACTGGATTGTCCAAGCTGTCTTTAAACGCACCATGAGTGCACCAGAGTTTCCTTGTAAACAATCGCTGCGTTTCCATCTCGGTTCTGTGGGAGACTTGTCTTCGTCTCATTCAGGCGCTGGAGCAACAAGCGGCTCCTACCTGGGAGCGTCTTGGGGAAACCGCAGTCGGCCATTTTACAAAAGAAATATTGATTCATCATGTGGGAATATTCCTGTCACTGAGTGATAAATGGTCCCAGATGTTACTGTGATAGATTATATCATTTTGAGACCATTTTCAACTAATATTAATGGCATAAAATGCAAGAAGACATTTCAAATGTTCAAAACAAATATGATGAATTATGAACAAAATTATACTTCAAAAATGTTTTGTTGAGATTGAAGCTTCAGACTGAAACTTTTATCATCCAGTTTTTGGTAGAAAGAGAAAAACAATAAATTATTTGGTCCATTTTAATTAATCATGTGATTTTAATTTTTTCTGAAAATTGGCGTGTTTTCATTAAGCAAATGTATTTTCGTAACTTTCTTTTGCATGGAGATATTAGCTAAACGATTAATTAATCCAATCAATTAGTTAATCCAATCGATTAGTTAATTCAATCAATTAGTTAATCCAATCGATTAGTTAAT
>VMRN01000068.1:2072976-2083712 GCA_010277015.1 Poeciliopsis turrubarensis
TGATGACTGAGTGTGAGAACGTTACCTGCCCAGGCGGCTAAAAGTGTCAGCAGGAGAACAGACGGCATCATCTGGGAAGATCTGATGTTCATCTGTGTGTCAGAAATCTCCTGAATCTTCTTATTCTGACTCTTAGGACGACCACATCACCTAAAATCAGAATGAATAAAAACACCAGCTACTTTCCCACACGCCAGTCTGCTTCCCAGCAGACAGTCGGAGCATTTTAACTTGAATATTTCTGTTTACACTAAAGAAGCTGAACGCAGCTAATCTGTATTTCTTACGCACCTCGTCAGCTGCGACCCGCTTGGTGTTTGTTCCTCAGCCAAACCCGTTCAGTCCCAGTCAGAAGAACAACTGATGGTCCGGTTTCACCTCTGGAGGTGATTAGATTGAGCAACAGCAGTGGGCAGCCTGCTTCCTTTCCCAGGCGGGTCCTGGCCGTTTCCCATCTCCATGTTTCGCCCTCAGACCCAAAAATACATGACCTACGACCTCAGAGTCACGGCGTCCGCATGCTTAATGTCCCTGTTTACGTCTCGCTGGGAGGCCTTTCCCAGTCACAGCTGGAGAAAGTCCAGTGGGACTTTAGAGTGAAGGCAGCAGAAATGCTGATGTTTCTAGAATCTGGATATTGAAACGGTGTTTCCCGTTCAGGTCAACATGACTTTGCTGGAGGAAGTTGGAACAGAAAAGCCTCATTTCTTGCATTGCTTTTTTTTTTTGTTTGTTTCCAGTTGGAGTTGTGACTGCAACAGATAAGAAACGAAAAATGTGTAATTATTGCAGAAAGAGGGACGAAGTGTTTCTATAGCAACCACCTTATGTCATAGCCACGCCCACTCGTCAACCGAACCCAGACCCAGGTTCTCAGTTTGATTTCACTGCTTCTGTTTCAAATCTTTGTCAAAAGTCAATTAGTGACCAAATTTCCCCCATTAATGACTCTGAATTGTTGCTGTCTGTTGCCCCAACATCAGTGTTTGGATTGGCCTAGTTAAAGTCTGGACTGAAATCCGACCAATGTGGCCGAATTAAAGCAATTCTGCTCAAAGGTCTGGGTTAAAACATCCGGTGCCGGAAAAGCCTCATTTCCAGCTGCTGAACATCAGTTGTCAGGTTGAGGCCGTTGTGTATAATAACGCCTGTTGTGATTATTAAACGATGTGAAACTATTTGAACTTCTCTTCATGGCTGCTGGCGGAGGATCGAAGCCCCGGACGAGGCTGAACAGGAAAACAAATCTTCTCCCATTAGGACTGGGACCCTGTGGAAACTGTGGCCCGCAGCATGACGGCTGTCAGGCCAGAAACCATTACAGCTTGTTAAGGTGACGTCCAGAGTCCTGGGATAAGGATCCAGTCCTGCTTCCTGCTCCGGAGGAAAACCCTCCGGCTAATCCGGTTCCGACTTTATCATATATTCCAGACGTGTTAGATAATATTCAGCTGCCCTGAAATCTCATTAATCTGCTGCTGCGCCGAATTATCAGGCTGAGTGGAAAAAGTGAGTGGCTTCATCCCGGATCGTTCGGTTCCAACGTCTCTCAGCATCAGGAGGAAACTCAAACGCTTCCACATTGTTCAACTGATGCCCATTCAGGCGGAGTTGCTAAGCAGCAGCTACACATAATAACCCACATCATGCGGCGCGGCGGCCGTGAGAAAACATTTCCACACTGAGCAGGAAGCCGGTGCTGAAAGATGACTCCTGTTATCGTCATGGAAGTGCAAAGCCAGAAGAAGGTCGGTTCGATTCCCGAGTCAAAGCCCCTCCAAACGTCACGAAAGCTGCACTTTCTCCAGTTTTGAGGTTATTTTGAGAAACTGGGGAGAGTTATTAGAGTTATTAGTTTAAACTGTGAGCTCTTTTTGCCGAGTCGTGATGGCTGGGCGATAAAGTTATTGCGATAAACGATAATATTTAATAATAATGAGACTGGTTCTCCTAAACCAGTTTTCTGCTGACAGTTTAGGCTGGAAGCCATTTTTGTTTTGGTCAGGATTAATGGTCTTTAAAATAAAAATCTCTCCACATCCTGCAGTTTTTATTACTGTTGCAGCAGAAACCACTGATGGAGCTGGGAGCCATTTTTAATTTTTACAGACAGTGGAGCTGATGCAAACACACTGACAAAATGAATACTTGATATTAATGAATGTTGTCTAAAGCCATTATTTCCCGTCTAATATTCAGTTTAGTTTTTTCTTTGTTTGTGTTTTGGGCAGAATAGATGAACTTCCTGCTGCATGCTGAGCTCCCATGTGTTTGCATGTAGCGCCCCCTTGTGGCTGCTGTTGGTACATATCTGCTGGCTGAAGATCAGAGCTTAAAGTCAGGAGCTGTCTCCAAGCAGCAGGCTGTTGCAGAGGCTCCCTGCTGGGCAGCTGCTGCCCTCTGTGGTAATTAGTCTCACAATTTTACAGAAGAGGTTTGGATTCAATGTGTTGGAACGACACAACTTTTTATAAACTAAGACACTGTGTGAGCTCCCGAGCCAGAAAAACCACCGTCCTCCCACCACTTCCTGTCGTCTTCTTTGGCGTTTCCACCAGTAGTAACTGAACTCAATGTGAAATACAGTTTCCATTGCAGTTTGGGAAATAAATCCATTTCAACACAGCTGAAAAACCAGCTGAGAAACTTGAAGCCAAGTTGAAAAACTTGAATTCTGATGAAGGAATTTATTTTCTATTTAAACAATTTTATGGTGAATAGAAACGCAACTGCAGGATTCTTGAGACGTGGAACAAACTTTTCTTCTCTCGTATGAGACACATTTATGATTGCACTAAGATACCTGAACAGAGGTGACAGTTTCCAAAAATTTGAGTAAAATTAACATGAGATGGACCAAAATATAAAGTTAAGAGGAAATTTTGGTATTTTAAGGAACAAAGTGACAAAAATTCATATAAATAACAAAATCAGGCAAAAGAAAATTTTTGCAAATCAACTTTTTTCAATATAAAACTTCTGAAACGTGAAGAACTGCAGGTCTGTCTGGTGAATTTTTGGTTTGTTTTCATTCAGTGGAGAATCAGAAAGTCAGGCTAGAAACATTAAATGACTTGAGTAAAAGTGAAACTACAGGCAGTAAAAGTCAAGCGTGGCTGAGTAAATGTGTTTCCTCCCAGCTGCGTTGCAGTCGACCCGGTTTGGCTCAGTGGGTAACATGACAGCAGTAGGACCCTGTCAGCGTGTTTACCTAACAGGCCGCTAACCTGCCAGCGGATCGTCAGGTTCATCAGATGACCCCGGCCTCATTTCCGCCCAGCAGTCGCTGCAGTGATGTTCGGCCTCCTGCTCGCTGTCCTCGCCCTCCCTGGACTCCTGCGTGGGGATCTGGTGTTCAGATGCCCGCGCTGCACGGCGGAGAACCAGAACGGCTGCCCTAAGGTCACGCTGTGCGCAGAGATCGTGCGGGAGCCGGGCTGCGGCTGCTGCCCGGTGTGCGCCCGCCTGGAGGGGGAGTTCTGCGGGGTTTACACGCCGCGCTGCTCCACCGGGCTGCTGTGCTCCCCCAGCATGGACGCAGAGTTGCCCCTGCAGCAGCTCATCCAGGGCTTCGGCCGATGCACGCGCAGTGTGGAGCAGGACCTGCGTTTGGACCTGCTGCCCACTAATGGTAAGAGGTTCATCCTCTTCATGAAACATTTTGCTCTAAATGAGACGGATTCTGGTCTCTGTCACTACAAATGCTGACCCAGGTCACTCAGTTCTTCTGCTGTATTTTGTGTTTTCCAGGCACATGGTGCTACTTTATACAAAAATCAAGTAACTACATTTCCTCCAAACTTTTATAGTTTCTAGTAAGATATTTAAGTAAATATTACATAATTTTGATGAAAAATCCTTTGTCATTTGGCAGATGTTCAGTCTGACATGGGAAAATGTTTTATAAATGAAATAATCTGCCAATAGGACGTTTTCATCAAAATTAAGGAATTGCTTACTTAAAGAAAGCCTCTTTATGATGAAACACTTTTAAGTTGGTTTGTCTTATTTCAAGTTTACTTTGATATTTGCACTAAAAACTAGACCAAAATACTGGGTGAGATTTTGTTTTGGCAGTTGTTATAAAATGCTACATGTATTAATGCTACCTCCTGATTTAATTCCTTCAAATTGGGCCTGTGTCTCTTTAAGAAGCTCCTGCTGTTTCTGAAGCTCCGCCTCCAGGAAGTGACCCCAACATGGCTCCTCTTTAACGTTTTCACCAGCCTTTCTCTGAGCAGCAGCTGCTACAACGAGCTCAGCAGTTCCACCAGCTGTTTGCTGATTACTGCTGGCTAGTCTGTAGGAGCTGGTGGGGGAGGAGCTTCTTCTTGTAGGCGGGGCTATCTCCACCCAGACGTTTAGCAGCTGAATGGTTGCCATGGAGATGAAAGGATTTCTCAGACATGCATGAAAGAATGGAAGCAGCGCTGCAGGGAAACATTATGACACCATGTTGATTTCAGCTGAACTGAATTATTACATCATTGAATCTTAAACATTTTTTGTGAAGAGGGTTAAAGAAAATGATAATAAAGATAAATATATTCGGTGAAGAAGCCAACGGTTATGTCCAGCCAAAAAGGTGAAAGACCAGATGGGAAACAATCCAGTTTCAAATGAAGTTTTTCAGTCTGGCAGCTTTTAAACCTTTTTACCGTTGAAGAAGTGAAAGAGGCTGTAAGTTTTTAAAAACAGATTGGGAATATCTTCACTTCTTCTGCCCAGTCCACCCAAAGGCTTCAGCCCAAAGATGTAATGTTTTGGATGAGTTTTAACATAGTTTGAATTTTTCCTTTAATTTCTGCTGACTGGGAAATCCCAGAAAATCTGTAATGGTCACCAAATGGTCTGCAACATGAACCGCTTTTAGTTTAGTCAGAAACTGGACAGAGTGAATCAGGAAGTCATGAAACTAGAATCAGAAATATCACTAATTGGAAATAGTATTTTTATTTTCCGTTTTTAAATCCCACCTACATAAAACGAATAACTGAAATCCCGCAGGATGTGGAGAGATCCCCTGCTGAGCCACAGTGAGAGGGGACAAAGTGCCAGTATTGATTTGTGAAGGTTGATGTTGACATACGAAATGCTCCAAACCCACATCTGTGACCGGGAGCAAGCAGTGAACCTGCCACAGGGCTCTTATTTTGAAGGGGTTCAGGAGACAGAGCAGGTACATTGACATGGAGGTGAACTCCATGTTGTTAGGAAACATCTCCATGGCGATGATTTCGGCCTGATTGCTCAACCTCGTCTTTCCTTGTTGCTGTGGCTTCGAACTGAAAACGTGAACTTTTGTCTTCTTCTGTCTTTTTAACTTAAAGCCACAAGTGAAGAAGATTTAATAGCAGAGAATGAAGAATCTGCCTCAAAGCATCTTGTGTAACTGCAGCCGATGACATGATCGATTTTTCTGCATTCCCTGTTTGACTTCCCATCCTCTGTGCAGACCGCAGAAACCAGCTGAAAACGAGCATCGTTCCAGCCTGTGGTTTCCTCAGTTCAGGACTTTTCAAACACTAAAGGCAGCATCAGCCTCTGCCTGGCTGAGCCTCCAAGGAGACGTTGCATGCGAACATGTGAAGGATGTTTTGGTCTGTCCAGATTTCCATTCCTCCGCTGCTCCACTTCAAAATCAAAGTTTCTGGACAAAGGAAGCGAATTTGCTGTCTGTCCGGAGGAGCTGAAGCGACATGCCAGGTGTGGCAGATCTGTCAGCGACTCGGATGCATCATCGTACAACAATATTTGTTTTAGCCGTCAACATTTCAACATGCACAGTATTTATGCTGGGAAGGTCTGTCGAGCGACGCATACTCTTCGTTCAGCACGGCTCTGTTATTCTCGCTTAATTGAAAAGTTGAAACTTTATAGGTTTTCCGCTGCCAGCAGCGTCGCCGTTCTGTCAGTGTTTTCTCTGGAGAGCGAGAAAAGCACTTGGGAATCTGGCGGCTGAAGTCGGAAGCATCAAATCCAGCTACCACTTGAAAAACACGGCAGAAGAGGACGAATTATTTCTGGAAGTGTCACCATGACAGATACCAGACTTCAGTCTCTGCTTGATTTACTGGACAAATTCTCCATGGAGATGGAAAAATAAGTTGCTGACTTGATCTCAGAATTCAGTTTCTTTATTTTTGTGTTCCATGTTGTAAACACAAGTGTTGCAGAAAACCGCAGTGTGTTTTTATAAAGTCAGAGTTTGTACCAGTAACTAATCTTTCTTCAAAACTGTGAAGCCAGAATCTGTCAGATCCGAGAAACTGGAAGCTTAAACATCTAAAATCGCTAACATGCATCCAAAATGGAGAACATCCAATTAAAACAATGACTAGCACACACGTGAAACAGCGAGCATGCACCAACACAGGCTATTGCACGTTTAACATGGCTAACGCGTTTAAATTGAAAATACACATTTGAAACAAATAACATGCATACAAAATAACTAACAGTCTAAAATGGCTGCCGTGCATCCAACATGGCTGCCACATTTGAAACAGCGAGGCTTCATTTGGAGTAGCTAGCTATCGTGCGCGGCTATCGCGCGGCTATCGTGCGCGGCTAGCGTGCGGGGCTAGCGTGCGGGGCTAGCGTGCGGGGCTAGCGTGCGGGGCTAGCGTGCGTGGCTAGCGTGCGGGGCTAGCGTGCGCGGCTAGCGTGCGCGGCTCCTGGATCAACATGATTCAGGTTCATAAATCAAGACAGGATTTTAGTTCCTGAAGATTTAAAAATGCTGAATTGTCTGCTGCTCCCCCCAAACATTATGAAGATTTCAATAAACCCCAATTATGTTCTTCCTGTAAATATTTTAGTGAAATTAAACTTGCTGTAAATTTAACGGGGGTCATAAATCCAGCGTAAACAGATCTTCGTGTTTCTGTGTTTTAATGGTGTGGCTTCGCTCGGCTCCCCTGCAGGAGATTCTCTGCTGGAACTTGCTCTCCTCTTCGCTCACGCTCTGCTCTTTAATTACTCCAGGAGGATATGTGATGGATGAAGCTGCAGCCGATCGGCGTGTGGCTGCCTGCTGCTGCTTCCTTCATTCACTGTTTCTAACTTTACCTGAGAAGTAAATCCTTTGCGCTGCTGCTGCTGGACTGCAGGTCCAGTCCTGCAGAATGACTGCTGGATGCGTCCCTGACTTGGTTATAGCAGCTTTGGGTTTTTAATATATTTAGTTTTATTTCATTGTGACTATTTGTCTAATTGAGTTAGTTTTAGCTTCTGCTAAGTACCGTGTCGCTGCAGCGCTTTAGCGTAACTAACTTTATGCTTTACTCTTAGCACAACCAACTTCATTGGTAGCTTAGACCCATAAATAAGCCTTTTTTCATCTAAATGCTGCAAAATCATTGTTGTCCTCCGTTCATTAACTGTATAAAAATAATCTAAACTTGCAACCTCTATCAAGGAATGTACTGTAGAGTTTTTATTTATTTGTGCGCCGTCACCTCAGTCTCACATCGGCATGCTAGAAGTTACTAGAAATCGAGTTTTCATCTAGCTGGCGACATAGGAGTGGAGAAACTGCTGTGGGCGATCTGCGTGATGAAGTTTGGTCCAGTCCTCGCTGACTGAGTTCAGGTTGTCAACGATGAGCTGCTTCTGTTCGGTATCCGGATCAATCGTCCTCTGATGGAAGCTTTCTGGTTCCGTCCTGCAGCAGAGCGACCCGAGGTTCATGGAGAGCTTCACCAAACCTCTGGTGTTTGATTTCTGGGCCAGAATTAGCAGAAGACTGGAGATGTCGGGCCAGCGATTTGAGTCTCGACCCTCAGTTTTTATTTCCTGGGTTCTGAGCTGAAAGGTTTCAACGTGGCAACCAGACAGGAAAACGTGCATAAAGGCTGAAAGCACGAACTGCCAGCACCTTTGAAGTGTCGGGCCGTCAGGAAGAGGCATTCATGCTCACAATGGTGCATTGTCCGGCCATCAAAGGCCCTGATGCTGTCTGAGACTCGCCTCCATATGATAACAGGGCAAACGCATTAATGAGAAGCAACAGTCGGCGAGGCGCTCATTACTCATTGTGCGTGTTGAGAAAGCTGTGAAAGCATCGCTCAAAGGCACGAGCCAGAGCCAACCCTCCGCAGCTTCAGACAGGTGGTTTCTGAGGCGCTGAGGCAGAACAGACGCTGTTTGGAGGGCAGGTCGCCATGGTTACGCAGGTCTGACACACGATCGCAAAATACCTTCTGAACCCGACTGAGCTTCAGCAACGGCTGCTGACTCGGGTTGGGCTTGTAAACATGTCCATCCAATAAAGTCTGGCAACATGGCCGCACTGTGGCTAATGTAGAAAACCTCAGTCCAGTTATTCAAGATGTTGCTTTGTTCTTCACCCTCGTGTACGCGCTGCTCAAAGTGCTAATGGTGGAGAAACAACTTACCTTCACTAAAAACCATCTGTCTTCAGTCCTCAGTAGCCATGCTAACTAGCGTTAGCATCTGTGGCATGCTTTGCTGTGTGGGAACTAGCTGCAGAGAGCAAGGAGATGTACGGGAGGGTGATTGACAGCCCTAAGACCCTCCTTCAGGTTCTGATTGGTTGATTCTGATGGGGATGGTGCATTTCTGCAGATGGCAGTAGAACCACTGGGAGGAGACAGAAGAGCTCCATTATTTTTCATTAATTTTCTGCTCATACTGTCAGGACATGGTGACGGTTTTAAAAATCAGGAAGAGCAGGAATTTCTTAAAGAAACAGCGACCCAATTTTGAAGCTTTACATCAGGAAGTCAAATTTCTTTTTAGTCATATTTATATGCATCATTTTTATAACTGAAGGTATCAGAGTTACTTTATTGTGCTGTAAAATGAAAACACATAATACTGGCCCTTTAAATGGCTCATTGATCTAATTAGCATCATTCTTGCACTTACTTTTCTGTCACAACTGGATATAAATGTAGGCATTGAAGGGTTAAAACCTTATGTTTTTAACCGGATAACATTGCCACCTGCTGGCCAGAGACGGGATAGTCAAGATTTGGCTAAATAAAGGAGACAAACATTTGTTCAAATGGAGTAAAAAAGTGACCTCTTTAAAAGTCATTTTTCCTGGAAGATTTCACATCAGAAAATAAAATCCGAGTCATGCTGTTGCAGGTTTCCCACCTGGCGTGCGTGTGTGTCCCTGCGCGTGTGTGTGTGTGTGTGTGTGTGTGTGTGTGTGTGTGTGCGTGTGTGTGTGTGTGCTGTGAACACACAGCTCCAGGACGTGGAGCTGATTTACAGCCTCTGCGTTCTGTTTCGGTGCTAATTACACCGACACCAGCCGCAGCTCGAAGCCTCTGGCAGGAACGAGCTGCTGACTCAGCATCGGTTCTGCCTCCCTACAAGTCTGAACTCCCAGGACTCGAATCCCCGACTCTCGGCTCCTTCTTGCTAATAAGAAGTGTCGCCGCTCTGAATCCTGATCCATGCAGAGTTCACTCTTAAAGCTTGTCTCCGTTTCAGGCTTTCAGCTCTGCTCTGACTTTTTGTTCTTTCAGTGAACAAAAAACTGCAACCCGGGATTTTATTTGATATATGTGACATTTTGAGTTTGCCAGCATGTAGGTGAGGGCGCTCTGCTCAGAGCAGCACAGCAGACGCGACGACGGGCCAAAACCACCAGCGCACATCACCACAGCGGAACCTGGCGGTGGCAGCATCATGCTGTGGGACGGCAGAAGGGAGGATAGAGGCTGCAGTCACTCATCCAGCCAGAGATGTTATGGGACGGTTTAGACTAGCGGCCTCAGGATGAGGAACGCTTTACGCTTTGCAAACCTCCAGACGACCTGACTTTGTTCTCCTTTTATCTTTTACAGCAGGTGTCCAAAGTTGGGTTCAAAGGTCACTGCTGAAAAACCTGAAGTTATTATGTTTGGATTTCAACAGGAACAATCTGGAGTCGTTATCACAGCTGGAGACTACTGATCAGGCTGACCTTTGACCTGAGCCTTCAGTGACAGACACGGTTGCAAAGTCGGCCTTCTGTCGATTCATAACGACTGGAACGTTGATTAATAAACATGATGCATGTTTGCATCATGATGCTGTTTGACGAGATGTATTGCTTCCTGCTCGTTCCTAACGACTTCCTGTTTTCATCCTGTAACGCCCTTTGAACCTCCTTGTTTCTCAGAACATGAAGTCGCGTTAATTAGCCGTTAAAACGAGCCGCGTCGGAACAAAGACGCATCTGAAGAGCTGCAGGACTCCGCGCCGTCTCAGAGGAAATCTGGAATCTGGGTCATAATTTCTGCCTCACAAGCCCAACTGGAGCTTTATAGGTTGTGACCTCACTGTCGCCACGGTAATTGCAGCCGTCGCAGCACCTGAGTGTTCGGCGCAGCATTAGTCACCGGGAGGCCCCGGGGACACAGACTGGCATCGTCCTGTAATTCCAGGATTCAGACCTTCGCTTGTAAAGAGCGAATGTTAGCAGGAAGGAGATGCTTCAGAACCAAACGGCTGCAGATGGAAGCAGGAGCCGCCGACAGCATGCAGCTCGAGTAAAGCTTGTTTTCCTGTGTTTCCCTGCAGAGGTGCTCGGCACCGAGAGTCCTCTGGTGAAGAGGCCGCTACCGGACCCCTGGAACCGGCAGGAGAAAGCCCGGATTCAGACTCAGAACGAGCTCAGAACCAGGATGAGGACCAGCCTGCACGACGAGCGAGTCCAGAGAGAACCGCCGGTCAGAACCTGCACAACTCACACAGACTGGACCCGGACTGGACCC
>VMRN01000068.1:2093478-2105094 GCA_010277015.1 Poeciliopsis turrubarensis
CGGAGTTGCAGGTCTGTTGCCGGAGTTGCAGGTCTGTTGCCGGAGTTTCTGGCCTCGGCGGTGAGCAGAGCTTCTGACTCGCCCTCAGGTCAGGGTTCGTATCGCCGCTTCCTGCTCGCTGCGCCTCAGATTTGCGGCTCTAAGAGGTTTATGAGCTCGAGCCTCGGAGATTACCCCGCGCTTACGATCAGCATGATTCCTCCTCAAATGCACATCT
Organism: Poeciliopsis turrubarensis; assembly: GCA_010277015.1. Classification (NCBI taxonomy): domain Eukaryota; kingdom Metazoa; phylum Chordata; class Actinopteri; order Cyprinodontiformes; family Poeciliidae; genus Poeciliopsis; species Poeciliopsis turrubarensis. The sequence goes on from VMRN01000068.1 coordinate 2,093,696, forward strand.
GAGGCCAATTTCTACAGAAAACTCCAGACGGCTTAAATGAATACATAACTTTATTTAAATAAATGCTTTGTCATTACAAAAAAGACAAAGGTTAAAAGAGTACATAAATTACAAGTTGAATAAATATTACACAGTGATAATCACTTTTATAATTTGAGATTTTTTTCAGGTTTTTTTTAAATCTGTCTCTCCAAATACTGACCAATATTTCCTGCTGCCACCGATGTGTCTGTCTCAGAACACCAAATTACGAAGCCCGATTGTCTTTACCACCAAAAGTCTGTTATGTACTCTGAACAAACAAGCTGAGCTGCTAACTGTCCTACTGAATAATGAACTTTAACCCGACGGAGACGGGACGTTTCCCAGAACTCCCTGTTTCTGTCTAACTGGATCTAAGCGGTGAACTCGGCGACTCCCTCATGCAGGCCGTGGCTAACGCCTGGTAGCGACCACGGCGCTCGCTCGCTCGCTCGCTCGCCCTTCCTCGTCCTCATCCTCTGTGTCTCGGCGCAGCGTCTCCAAACCCAAAGAGTCGTTGCTACAATCTGAATCCAGGCCTGGGCGTCGGCGGCCCCTGTCACTTTAACTCGAAACGCGACTTCAGGAAGGAAGTTCGTCAGGCTTTAGTCTCTGCTGACCTCGGGGTCGTCGTGCATCAGGATCTACTGTGAGTTTGTGAAATAAGAGCAACTTGCTGTGCTTGACGTGATTCCACTGGTATAGTGCTGTGCAAAAGTTTCAAACCACTCCTCGTTTTCTAACTCTTTGCTAGCAAACCGTTAAATGTTGTGCTGATGCTGGTTTTGATCAACAGATCTTTGTTTCTCTTTGGATTTTAGCTCCTTTATCAATCGAGTTCATAATTCGCCCAACTGGGCCGATTAAATCCAATCAGTGAAGGCTATTGTGGAAAACAGCTTCTGATCTCCTTTAGCATACTTCTGCTAATAGTGGAGCTAAGTTTTAGCTTAGTGCTTTAGCTAACATTTAGCACGCTTAGCTTCCCCTAAACTGATGTTTATTAATAAATTGAAGAGTTAATTTACCTTTTCAAATAAGTTTTGGTAATCAATTGTTAAGAACTCTTCACATAGTTGAAGGATTTTTTATCACTTCAAGTAAGCGCTTTAGCTTTAGCTTAGCTTTAGCACTAGCAGAAATAGTGCTTAGCACACTGAGCTTCTCTTAGCTGAATGTTTTTGGGTTCATTCTAAAAACCAATTAACTTGATTGATCTGTGAACTTTCAGTTTACAGATCAGACATTTCTGTTGAAGTTTTATTGTTTTCTTCACGTGTTCGGTCTTTTATTTTGAAGTGAATAAAGACTTCAGTTCTTTTAGCAATAGCTGTTTCACAATCTTATGGCAACATAAAACATTTTAAATGAAATTGGTGCCAGAGGATTTTAGTCTTCCAAGAGTCGATGTAATTTGAACTGAAGGTAGCACTTTAGCATTAGCATATGCTAACTAGCATGTTGGTGGTGAGTTTGCAGAACGAGCTCTTTGGTTAGCGCCAACCTCTGAAAGATGCAACTTAAATTGAAGTTAAATATTTAGGGTTGCATTTTGGGTCTCAGAAAAGTGTTTTAATTGCCAGACTCATTTTAGATCCAAACATTTAAATGAACTGTTTAAGTTTGAAGAGTTTAGTTTAATCAGGGGACATGATGACAAATCTAAGAATCAAAACGAAAACTAAACTTGCATCCAGTAACCAGTAAATAAATGTATTGTTTTTTTTCGGTATTAGAGGGAACAACTATGTGGCTGAATTTGTACATCAACTATTTTCTGCATGTCAAACTTATTTTAGCTGTAAAACCTGCTGATTAGAATACAGCTGAACTATAAAACATCAAGCAACTAAAGTCTGTCATAAAACACAATGAGACCCTTCAGGAAGCGCAGAGCCATTCAATAAACCAGATTGAAGATTAAGATTGTTTCAAAGCAGGTAGGATTTTTGCACAGCACCCTGGATGCACGCATTCCCGCTCGCATTCCCGACATTCCTCAGCTTCCCGCCTAACTCCCCGTCAATCGTTGGCATTCACATAAAAACAGAAAAAGTGAGAATCTTAGCTTATTAAGTCATCAAAGGAAGAGCAGGAGGTTCTGAAACAACGCGGACAAACGGAGCTGGGCTGAATTTAAGGGACCGACCACATTCATCGTTCTTCTCTGTTAGCCTTGAACGTCGTCCTGAATATCGCCCCCTGGTGTCGCTTTCACACCAGTGCTTTAGTCTGTTTGTAGGAAGGCACAGAGGAGAAACCGGGTCCGGAGACCTGCTCATGTCATGTTCTCACGGCGCTCCGCTGAGAAAAAGGCAGAAAGCTGAGAGACGAGGCAGACTGTGCTGCCACTGCCCTGTGAGCTGCTGCAACAGGACACTTTCCAATTCTTTACAGGCAAAAGTCTTTGTTTTCTTTACATGATCTGGTTTTTCTCTACAGGAAAAACCCTCAAAGAATATTTAAGTGATACACCATGAATATGTTGTACTGACGGGGAAACATGGCTCAAAACGTAGGGCGGCCTTTTACTTCACTGAAGGCAAATAAATCACAAATAAAACCACAAAAATGAGTCAGTTGGAGAGGAAACCGGCCCGATCGGCAAGGTTGACCCCCCGCCCCCCCGAAGAAAGCAATCCCAACTCGGAAAAATCAAACGTGCTTCCCGTCGCTGAAGCTGAGTCTTTGATTTGACCAGCGGCGCTGCGCGGCGCGGCGCGGCGCCCGGCAGCTTTCATAGGCACAGTTGGCATGTCAGGCTAGCTATGTGGTCGAAGAGCCGCTCACGTGTTCGTCTGCGACCGTCTGAACGCTCCGAGTCCCAAAGACGTTCGCTGCGTTGGAGAGGAAGGCCGCCGGGTTGGCGACGGTCGAACAAAGAGGAGGAAATGCAACGATCTGCTGCTGGTTCTGTTTCTGAAATGGGCTCACTCTGTAACACACCAACGTGTCACACTTTCACACAGGTTTCTAACCAGGATCCCCTTCTATAAGTGCTCTGATAAAAACCCCAGGAAAACCAGAAACCAATAATTTCTCAACCAATTCTCCATCCCACCACACACAGCTGGTCAGTTTTCTCCTCCTTCTTCTTCTTGTGGTGAATTTTTTACAGTCAAATGAAGAGGTGGGGATCCGAAGTGGTCTCTGTAAGCAGAGAATAGTGCTTTTTCTTAGTGTCTCTCAGGTAACAACAGGTTGTTGGTGTGAGCAGAGGGCGGAGCATACAGGTGTGACTCAGAAGATGCGTGGGCCCCGGGTCATGTGACGGCTATGGGGGCGGGGGAGAGGGGCCGGGGCTTTCACTCGTTGATGCTGCTCTCCAGGTCTTTGCACTGAATGTCCCCCCCGCTGTAGTCCGTCCCCGGCAGCATGACGCCGTATTTGTCCACGCACCAGCAGATGCCGCGCTTGCGGCCGCGAGACGGCTTGCACTGCAAAACCAGAGAACGGGACAGTTTCAGTGGAAACGAACACAAAGCAAACCAAATGCATCGCAGCGTTCTGGGCCGCATATCTACAGCGAGAGGCGATTTCAAGAGACGAGCAACCAGCAGCCACATTCACGGGCCAGAGCACCGACGGTTCAGAGAAACTGCCTCTGGAGCGTCCACTTCTAGGCTGAAGCTAAGCAGTTCATGTCCAGCATGTGTGGGATCTGCAGTCACGTTAGTTGCCCTTTTCTTGACCTTTGATCTGGACAGATTTAGGAGAATGTTTTGACGTTTTAACACACAGCAGGTCTTGATGCTCAGCTCTTGCCTGGTTGTTCATGCTAATTAAATGCGATTGCAGTCAGAGTTCCGTGTGAACTCTGACCGACATGCACAGAAGAACAACGTAGTTGTCAGGCAGCAGCGCTCCGGCCTGTAGTAATGGCCGCCGCTGACAGAAGCTGCTTCAGTCTCTGCTGACGTCCAGATTTACCGGATCTGACGTCTTTGGGAGCAGAATTATGATGCATGTCTCACACCAATGACCTAAAGGTTAAATATGTGTGATGCAGCTCCACATGCAGAAGTGCACAGGTCTGACTGTCCTACTGCATCAGGTTGTTGCTCTGATGGAAGCGGTTCAGTAAAGTCACGTCTCTGAGCAGTGGACGTGTCCACCAGAACCCAGCAGGCTTGAGCCGGTCCATATGGACGGACGTTTGGTGCTAAAGCAGCCAGAAGGACTCTGTCCATGCCTTGTTGACCTGCACTGCCCACAAACAGCCACCCAAACCTCCAGGTCCTGAAATCCAGATCTATCTGCTTTCCTCCGTGGAGGAGCAGGAAAGCTGCTGCTCCCAAAGCTGTTTCATCCCGAGGAAACCTGATCACATGCAAGCCCCACGAAACCCTGAGAAAGACGTTCCAAAGGTTGGTTCTGCGCCACGAAACGTCAAGTACGAATTGTTTCATCCTGAAAACTGAATTTCTATCTGGGTTCCATCAGCAAATCTCTGCCGTAATGCAAAAGATAAATCAGAAGGTTGTCAGTTCTTTGCACCTGCTAAACTGAATTATCAGCAATGTTGACTCAAGATTTAATCGTGTGTGAGGCAATGATTCCTGCAGATGGAGAAAGGATATGGGTATTAAAAACCTTCTGCTATCTGCTGCCTGACCCACCTGTTTGCGCTTGAAGAACCCTTTCCTGTCGCAGTTGGGAAGGTACAGAGACAGCGCCATGACCCTGGACGTGTCCTTCATTTTCTGGATGATCCCATCCAGTTTCCTCCGACAGGGACCCTTCAGAAAAATTCAGCAGTTTGTTAAAAACCAACATTTAAAACCTTTAAAAGCTTTCAGACCAGCAAACGTCCAGAACTGAACTTACAAATTCAGGCTCGTGCTTGTCGACGTCCATGGGGGAATAATCCACGCCGGCGCTGAAGGAGCGCTGCTTGCCAAGCTTCCTCTTCTGCTCTTTGAGCACAGCGATCACTTTTTTACTGTTCACAATGTCTTTGGGATGCAGCGGCACCTTGGCTGGCTGCACCACGCCCGTGACGTCCGGAGTCATGTCCACGTCCACCTGCGTCTCCCGATCTGTAGGACGACACCAACCAAACGCCGTAACGCCAAGTCACAAACCGGAGGATTTGCTGCATCGGGGCAGAAATGATGCGTCTTTGTCCCCCACAGGAGACAAAGCAACAAACTGACGTTGATTCTGCAGCACAAACTCAGCATGTTTGAGGACTTTCTGTCCAAAAGCAGCAATACTTAAATATTTGTTAGCAAGCTATGCTAACTCATCAAGTTGAACTGGTGAGCAGCTTCTGCTAATACGCTAATAGCAGAGCTAACTTTTGCTAACTGTAGAAACATTTAGCTCACCTAAATTAGTTTGGATAAATTTTAATGTGATGATTTATTTAGTAAACTTTTGAATAAAGTTCAGGATCTTTGTTGACGTTTTGGTTGTTGACTTGAGGATTCTTCAAGTAGTTTTATGCTTTTATTTTGAAGTGAATGAAGCATTAGCTTGGACGTGTTGATGTAGCATTTTAGCATGAGCTTCTGCTAAACAACGTGTCGTATTCATTGACTGAACCAATGTTTAGTTAGTGCAGCTAACTTTCAGCTAGTGGTTCCCCTTGGCTGCGGTTCTGGACCCAGACCTGGACCTCGGAACAGGATCCGAGACGCGGTTCTGCCCAGTGCTGCTTGGGTTTCAGGTTTGAATGTGAGTTTTCCCAGTGGACATCCCTGCCCCCCTTCCTTCTCTGGGGTTCGGCCTCTTAAGCCCAGACCCCCAGCCAGGGGTCCTTTAAGGCCGCAGAACGAGCCCCGGCCCCCGCGGCCCCTCCCTCCCTTTGGCTGCACCGGCCCCCAGGTGCAGGGCTGTTGCGGCGGATGACCCGGTTCTATCTGTCCGAGTCAGACCCAGAGAAGCAGAGAGCTCTGTCGGAACCGAACGCGGGTGGAGTAGGGAGGGAAAACGGTTGTTCTGGGTTAAAGAGGAGCAGCCTGACCCAGCGTGAGCGTCTGGACGGACGGACCGGCGGGGGGCTGATTATCAGGACTTGGCTTCTGCTCCCCGTCTCTGAAATGAATCTAACAACTCATGACTTGGCAGGCCGGCTTCGTGTTTAGATACGTCGCTGTGTCTCCGCGCTCAGACTGCCAGGCTGTCACTCGCTATAAATAAATACTTCAAGCATTCCTACATGTGACCGCTGTGGAAAAACTCATTACTCTGCGCTACAGTCCAATAATTTGGATTGAAATGCCACATATTTGGCCATAAAACGGCTGCTGAAAACAAGCTCTTTTTTTTACACGCATTCTTGTTTCGTGTGTAATTTCATTTGCAGCAGAACAAAAAAAGGCCATAAATTAAACGCGCAGCTCGCTGACTTAAAGGGGCGGAATCATGGAAAATCAGCTTCTTTCAGCTTTTCATGTTTGGATGTTTTTCTCTCATCAGAAACAAACTGCAGTGTTGCAGTTTGTTTCCATGGCAACCGTTAAACAGTTTCATACGCCTACGTGGACCGAGCCCCGCCTTGGAGGTGAAGCTCCTCCCCCTCTCAGCTCCTCCAGACTAGCCTGCAGCAATTAGCAAATGGCTGCTGAGCTGCTTCTCAGTGAAAAATGTTAAAGGGTTAATAGAGGAGCCATGTTGGGATGACTTCCAGCTTCAGATGGAGCAGCAGCTTCTTAAAGAGACAGAGACCCAATTTCAAAGGCCATCAGATTTGACTTTTAAGTCGCATTTGATTTACATTTTTAGCGTTTTGCTAACAGCTGAAGGTAACATGGTTTCTAGATGGTGCTATAAAATGGCACCATGTGCCTGGAAAACACGTTTCCAGGCACATGGAATCTCAATTCAAATTTAAATCTCAATTTAAATTTAAAAAAGCGTTAACAATCCGTTGCTCAGTCTTTCCATGCTATGGTACCGGGCCGGTACTGGGCTCACAGGGCCTGGTTTAACTCCTGAGCAGCGCCGCACCTGATACTCCTGTTTAAAATTTAACATCTGCTCACAATTAGGCCTCATGAATATCCCAGGTTCCTCTCGGGCCGCGGGCCAGCAGTGAAAGACGAGCCCGGCTCGCTTGGCGTTTCTCTCTGCGCTGCACCGGGACGGAGCGAGGCGGGTCCGGTTCTCCCAGCTCTCACTGGGTTTCCGCGGCTCCCGCTCCGCCGCGACCCGCTTTGATTCGCTGCCTCTGAAATTACATCTTTACCAGATGTAAGACAGCAGTGAATGGAGATAAATGAGCCTGAGGGCCGCGGGGCGCGCAGAGGACAAAGACAGTAAACCATCCCGCAGCATGACGGGGCCGCCGCCGCCGCCGCTGAATATTTGAAGGCTTCAGCCTGGAAACGCTGCAGCGCAGCAGGAAACAAGCAGCCCGGCTGAGTTTCCTTCCTTCTGGCTGCAGGGAAGAAAAATCTAAAGAAACGACGAGTTTCAGGCATTTGGTCATAATGTTTTGCCTGATAGTTATTTTCAGCAAGTTTTTAAAAATCTACAGATTAAAATGTTTCTCATTTTGACGCAGCTGGAAAGTCTGGAAAAGATCAGGTTCTGGTCAGATCAGTGAAGTCGGGTCGGTTCTGGTCAGTTCGGTTCTGATGGGGTCGGGTCGGGTCGGTTCGGTTCTGGTTGGTTCGGTTCTGATGGGGTCGGGTCGGGTCGGTTCTGATGGGGTCGGGTCGGTTCTGATGGGGTCGGGTCGGTTCTGGTCGGTTCGGTTCTGGTCGGGTCGGTTCTGATGGGGTCGGTTCTGGTCAGTTCGGTTCTGGTCGGGTCGGTTCTGATGGGGTCGGGTCGGGTCAGAGCAGCATGAAGCAGCTCTCCCTGCAGCATTGTGAGCTCAGAACTTTCCTTTGCATCAAAACGTTTCCTGCGTTTCTGGACCGGCCGTATTAATAGCCACCAGAACAATCCGAGGCCCGTCGGTTTCCAAACAGGACCTGAGGAGGAGGCGGCGCGTTTCCCAGGGAAGAGCTGCAGTCGGTAAGCAAACAGCCCTGCTGCTCCTCTGGACTCGGCTAATTTTGGTCTGAGGTCTTGTCCCATATTTGGGTTTGGGTTTGCAACAAGCCGCACGGCAGCAGGCAGCGTCTGTTTGGGTCACCGCAGAGCAACGACTGGGTGTGACGAACCTCCAGATACGTCCAGATAAATCCTCTGGATCTGGAGGAAGCAGAGGAACCAGAGGATCCGGAGCGAAGCTTGAACTCATTCCCACTTTCAACACCATGAATGTTCTTAAAGGGCCAGCTGCAGCACATGCACTTTAACCAACTCTTTAAACTTTAGAGCTTTCTCTGCCTCCAGGAAGAACTTCTTCATATTAAATACATTTTGCACAAAATTTGCATTTAGCTCACAATTTTGCAGAAATTGATTGATGTAATTTGGTGTCTGGAATCTAGACGGCCGCATAGCAAGCTTCGGCGGACCAGATCTGGCCCCTGAGCCTTGAGTTTGACACATGTAGAGGATCTGTTCAGGTCCGGCTGAGAGGATCCCGAAGCAGAAACCAAACCCGCTCTTCATCTTTGGATATGTTTCTGCAGCAGCTCCAGATAAAAGCAGCTGCTGAATGAATTTCATGAACTGAGGACGTTGTTTCCCCTAAAGTTGCTTCCTGCATCGCTGCCAAACATCCTGGAGGTTCAGAGCTGCGTCTGCAATCGTCAAGGTCAAAAGGTTCATGTCAACTTTCACTCTGCTAGCAGCTAACAGCAGCAAACTGAGCGAAGCAAACTGAGCGCAGCTAACAGAGTGCGGCTAACTGAGTGCGGCTAACAGAGTTCAGCTAACTGAGCAGCTAACAGAGTGCGGCTAACTGAGCGCAGCTAGCAGAACGCGGCTAACTGAGTGCGGCTAATAGAGTTCAGCTAACTGATCAGCTAACAGAGTGCGGCTAACTGAGCGCCGCTAACTGAGCGCAGCTAGCAGAACGCGGCTAACTGAGCGCGGTTAACAGGATCTCCAGCTCTGCTCAGGTGAAGTGAAAACAGGAAACCCAGAAACTTTCACTAGTTCCTGCTGATTATGGGAGCAGAAACACGTTTCTGATGGGAACCAACATTCAAAGACGCTTCTGCAATCAAATCAAAGCCGTTTTTATGTTTACTGACAAATTACATCAATCAGTCTCCAGGTTTTCATGGAAATTCATGATTGTGAGTTTATTGCAAATTTTCTGCAGAGTTGGTCAGAAACATTTGATTTCAGAGACGAACTCCGACCTGCAGGTGGCAGTGTTTCATACTTCAGCCTGAACGCCATCATCAGCGAACAAAAAGTCACGTTTACTGTCATCGCACATCGCACGATTTGTCACAAAAATCACAAAAAGATGTTTGATATTAAATTTTAAGAATGGATGCAGACGTTTATTAAAGTCTAATGGGTTTCATTAAGTGATTCTGGCCCGTCGGGTTCGTCAGGTTGATGGACGCGAGTCTGACCGCCTCACTGGACGATGTTTGCATTCTGGATCGTCTGAATCAGCCGTGAACAGATGTCGGCACTGAAAGCCGAGAAGCGTCGACATGCAGCTCCTTCATGCTAATGGGAAACACGCTGGTACCGCCAGTCACATGTGAAGTTCTCATGCAAACATGAAACACTGGAGGCCTCATCTGCTGATGACTGTAAATATTAATGCCAGAGTGGCGTGAGATCGGCCTTGTCTCGCTGGCAGAAAGCTGCACATGCAGGGTGAGACTCTGCTGCAGGTTTCCTGTTGCTTTGCAAGCATTCTGCCGTAGGAACCACTTCTTAATCATCCTCTGCTTCTTGGCAGAGAGAAATCTGTTGAAACATAAGGCCCTTTCAGAAGCCCCGAGGGTACAAGGCCTGCTGCCATGAAGTCATATCTGTTGGCAAGCTTCCCCGGGTCTGAGTCACTCGCAGAGCCAACAGAGCACACACCAACCCCGGAGCAACTGGGATCCCAGCGCAGGAGGAAAGCAGGACTTAATGGGGAGGCGTGAGAGTTCACGGTTCCTCCTCCTGGTCCGCGTCGCTCAGCTGGTCCAGCTGGTCCGCTGCAGAAACCAGACGCTGGCCGGTCTGCAACCGGACGGCTCCAGGACAAGCATCTTCAACCCGAACCCGGCAAGAAGCAACAACAAACAGGAATCCACGGCCTGGACTGAGGTCTCTGCCTCCAGGAATCACACCTAAAAACCGATCGACCCAACAAACCCCAGGGTCTCACCTAGCAGAGGTCAAGTCCAAGAGAGATACCGGGCCTGGTTCACATGGCAACATCTCCAAAACCTGAAAGACCCCGACACGATAGAAAGTCTCAAACTGATTTAATTCACCAAAATTCAACTCAGAAATCTCACAAAGTCTCTCAAACGTGAGTTCAGAGTAACCAAACATGGCCGACTGGGAAGACGCAACGCTGATAGTTTGTGACAACATTTAACAGAAAAACTGACACAAAGACGTCGACGACGTCCACCAGACTTTCCAGTTGTTTGGTCTTTGGTGTATTTTGATTCCCTTCCATGTTTCTGTCACTTCGCTTTCTGATTGGCTCCATGTTGCATTCAATGGGCTGATATCGGACCAAGACGATCCAACATGTCCATGTGTCTGATACTAGAGCAGAGCGCTCTGAACACACAGCAGGAAAGTCACTCACCGTGACCCCTTCAGGGTCACGGTGAGTGACCGGTTGTGGGGAGAAATCAGGACAGAAATCAGCAGGACAATCCGTGAACGGGAAAACCACCTCAACGTTTCCAACCACGAACACCAAGAGGTAAATCTGGTTCATTTGGCTCATCGACAGTCAAACCGCCGCATCATCAACCAATCTTCCCAAGACGATCTGAAGACTTGGGGATCCTGAAACAAGTTCCCTCGTTTCAGGATCCTGGGGCGACAAGTTGCCTCATGGAACGTCTGATGTTCAAAAGTTGATCAACTGGATCTGATTGGTTGACCAACTTTAAGCTGCTTTACATGGGGACAAATTAGCCAAAAAGAGTCACATTGTCAGATTGTTGCTTTGGGCTCAATCAGGTCAAACAAAAGCAAACGCAGCGAGTCGATTTTAACTTCATCAAACCAAAACCAGCAGAGACACCGCCGGCCGTCGACCTGAACCTGAAGGCGGGGTCAGCGGGTTGCCGGGTTGCCGGTCAGCAGGTTGCCGGTCAGCGGGTTGCCGGGTTGCCGGTCAGCGGGTTGCCGGGTTGCCGGTCAGCAGGTTGCCGGTTAGTTTGTGAACGGATTGTCCTCTGGAGCATTCAGACTGCGAGGTCTCTGGGTGTAAAACTGCCTGACTTGTCATCACCACCAACCCACAATCCACACGGCCCCGCCTGAGTCAAACACACACACACGCACACACACACACACACACACACACACACACACACACACACACACAC
>VMRN01000068.1:2105104-2115291 GCA_010277015.1 Poeciliopsis turrubarensis
CACACACACACACACACACACACACACACACACACACACACACACACGTGTTTCTGACAGGCAGCTCCGGCTTCATGTGACGTCAGATAGCGATCGATGCTTCGCACAACAGCAGGTTATATTTAGAACAACAGAACACCTTCGTTCTGAAACTTTTGTCTGGACCAACTGGATCCAGTTGCTTGATGAAACCCCAGAGTGACAGACACACCTTAAATCATTCAAGACAAACGGCTCCATCTCTCAGCCTCACACACGCAGATTTAGTGGTAATCCGACTCTGAGCAGCCAGGCAGGGCGGCCTGCGAACCCGATCTGCATCATCTCCCGTTGAGCCTCAACGATGCTTTACAAACTCAATAAAGAGGAAAAAACGCGAGGAATGAAGATTCATGAGCTGCGACAGACGCAAACCGTAACAACCACGCTCTAAAACCAACACGCGTCACGATGCGTCGCTTCTTCACTTCCAGCAGGGCTGCATCCGATCTGCATGGGGCCCGGGGCAGAAACAGACCCGGGATCCACCTCCAGCTAAACCCACCAACCCCTGCGCCGTCCCTTCAAACGCTTGGATGCAAAACGTGTCAGTTATGCTAAAAGCATCTTTTGCAAAAGCCGAATGTATCAGTTGTAATGCAAAACTTCAGGACATAAACTAAAAAGCGCGGCATGCGGATGTAACCGTGCAGAGCATCACGCAGGAAAACACGTCTAATTGAGTTTATTTTTATCCTAAAAATAATTAAAATTGATGATTTTAGCAAAACTAAAAAAAGTGTCAAAAAAATCATACATTAGAATTTTGTCCTTACTTTCCCTCCATACATTTTACATTTATTTTACACAAATCAAGACATGTGGCAACAGGTGCAGATCAGTTTGCATCCAGCAAACTGCAACACAAAACGAAATAGTAACAACATAATGTGTCAACATAACAGAGGAAATTCAATTCTTTCACCAAAATGATCATTTTTAACTCTAAATGGTTGAAATTTGATTTGAAACTGAGGCTGGATGGTTTCAGGCGCAGCAGTTTGCATATTCCTCGGGCCGGCACAACAAACAGCCAGAAAGAGTCAAGTGTAAAGAAAAACATAAAAAAAGGCTTTTTGACGCTGTTATACTTCCATATATTCTGCAATGTAATGAAAAGAAACTAATTTAGCTCAATAAAAGTGTTTGAATCAAAACTGATTGATTTTAAATGTGTGCCAGCTGCTCACAGGTGCAGCAGGTCGCACATTCCTCGGGCCGGCTTACCTCCGGTCGCGGCTCCGGCGGCAGCGGCGGCGGACTTGTAGCCCTTCTCGTTGGTGCAGACGCCGCGGCCGTGCAGCAGGGCGTGCAGCGGCTTCTCCTCGCCGCTGCGCGGCAGGCAGCGCAGCCCCTTGGTGCAGGTGCCCGTGTAGACGCCGCACGCCTGACCCTCGGCCAGCGCGCAGGTCAGGCAGCAGCCGCAGCCCGGCTCCTTCACCAGCTGGCAGCCGACGGGCACCGGCGGGCACATGGACAGCGCCTTGTCATCGCAGGGCTCGCAGGGCACGTAGGAGGCCGAGCAGCGGGAAGAGAGTCCCAGGATGATGGTGAGCAGGAGGCAGCAGCTCAGGAACATCTTCAGTCCGTCCCGGTCTGACGGACAGCCCGACTCAGCGCAGATAATCCGATTCTCACAGTTTATCCAGGAGTGCAGCTCTCCAGTAAACCCGTCATGAACAGCAGGAGTTCTCTCTGGGCTTCAGGAGTTTTTCTCTCTGGGAGTAAAAAACCAAACCAGCGGCAGCAGCGGCGTCCTGCGCAGCCTGTCCTTCCTGTTGGTCTCCTGCAGACTCTCTCCAGCAGCAGCAGCAGCAGCAGCGGCAGCGGCAGCAGCAGTTTCCTCAGCAGACTGATCAGCTGCAGACCTGCAGAGCCTTTTTAAAACAGCCGAGAAACCCGGGACCATGAATACGGCGCGCAGCAGCAGAGGGAGGCGCACTTGTTCCCGGCCTGGCCGGCGGCCAGCAGGAGGAGGAGGATCCCAGTTTCACCCCGAGCCACCGAGTGACGGCTCGACTGATGCGCAAAACCTGCGGATCCCGCAAACATAACCACTTGTGCACCGAGCCACGCGCAGCTTCTGACGTTTGCACCAAAAGTGAAAGAGAAATCAGAGTGCAGACGTTTCTGTTTGAGCGAAAATCCCCGCAGTTTGTCTCCTGTCAGCGCAAATGAAAGGAAAAGTTCAGGGAAGAGTTCGGGAAACCCCCCGCTGTTTGCGTTTCTTCTCGGTTTGTGCGCAAATCCCGCCTGAACTCCGCAGCACCTGTTGCGTCCAGAGGGAAGCAGGTCCTGCTGCGCTGCTTGAGCCGCACAGCGCGCACAGGGCTGCGCTGTTCTGCTGCAAACCGCCTGTCTGCGCGCATTTTCTCCGCTTTTAATGCAAAACTCCGGAGAAATCCGCAACTTTTCCCGCTGCATGTGAAGCTGGACGCCTGAGGCTGAGCTCGCCGCTAGAAGGCGCTGTTCCGCCCGGCATTCCGCAGAAATGACAGTTTTATCACATCACCAGCCCCAAACTCCGACCTGAAGCTGTAATCCACGCTCTGCTGAGAGAACAGAAAAAACTCAGCTTTTCCGTGGAATGAGTGAGTGACTGCGTAACGATTTAATGTGACTGGTTTGGTTGCAGAGCCGAACATCCAGGCTGCTCTGCGCGGCGGGAGGAATCAAAGCCGACATATCTGCGGGTTCTGCTCCCGCTTCCTCCGGCTCTTGTTTTGGAGGGACACGTTGGGAACGTTTTAGTCACAAACGAGTCCTGCAGCTTCGACCCAAACAACAACAAATAAAAGCAGTTTCCAGAAACTGAGGGGCGTGACAGGATCCTGGGAGACATAAATCTGGTGATAATGAAGAGATTAATTAGGACAATAAAGCAGCAGGGTTTTAATGATGCGTCTCTGCAGGGGAAATTTCCTCCAGCTAAAGGATGTACATCGTGCTCTTTTTTTGACCACTGAAGGAACTCGATGTTCCAGCTCTTTTCTTCCCCTCTGCTCTCCATTCTCTGCTCGATGCAAATCCTAATTCCCCCTGGATCCATTCATGCATCAATCCATCTGTTCCTCCCTCGGAGCCGCACCGCCCTCCTCCTTCCCCTCCTCCTTCCCCTCCTCCTGCTCCTCCTCTTCCTCCTCCTCTTCCTCCTCCTCCTTCTCCTGCTCCTCCTCATCTTCCTCCTCCTCTTCCTCCTTCCCCTCCTCCTTCCCCTCCTCCTGCTCCTCATCTTCCTCCTGCTCCTCATCTTCCTCCTCCTCCTCCTCCTCCTCTTCCTTCTCCTCCTCCTCTTCCTCCTCCTCCTGCTCCTCCTCATCTTCCTCCTGCTCCTCCTCCTCCTCCTCCTCTTCCTTCTCCTCCTCATCTTCCTCCTCCTCCTGCTCCTCCTCATCTTCCTCCTCCTCTTCCTCCTGCTCCTCCTCATTTTCCTCCTGCTCCTCCTCCTCCTCCTCGCATCCTTCTGGCCTAAAGAAGCTCCTCTGGGCTTGAAAAGTGCAAACTCATGTCTGAACCTCTGAAAGTCTGAAATCCTCCTCTGGGTTTTAGATTCTCATCACCAAACTCTGCCGAGGCAGAAAAACACCCAAAGTCCAGATAAAAAATAAACAGTCGATCAAAACCTCTGGAAAAGATCAGAGATTAAAGTTGATTTGGAAACAAAGATTCAGATTCTGAAAGTTTCAAAATTTTGAGACTAAATTACAGGATTAAGTTCTGAGATTACAGACATGAAAGATTTTATTTTTCAGTTGCCTTTGTCATCTGAACCAAAAGTAAAAACTTGTTTCTAAAAATACTCAAAATATTGAAAGAAAAAGTTTTAGTTGATTGATAGTTTGGAGGTTAATTTTATTTTATTTCTTTTTATCTGTTTTTTTCCTTCTTACTGCTGATTTTTTATTCCTCTGGTTTAGGAGTCAATTTGTGAGACAATTTTGAGATTCAGAAAAAAATCTTTAAAAACTGAAATTTTAATTTTAGTCTCAACATTTCTGAACTTTTCTTTCAAATTTGCTCCTTTTTTCTGTTTGACGGCTCTAATGTGCCTCCGTAAAAATCTGAGCGCAGAAGCAAATAAAAAGCAGGAGCCAGGATTTGTTTCAATCAAGTAATTTTCTTTTTCCATAACTCAAGTTAAAACAAATGAATCTGGCTGCCGTTTAAGTAATTACAACATGGATTTATGAAGCTGAAAGTGCTCAAGTTAATGTCACTCAATCAGTTAATTTAATAAGAACTGAAGGCAGAGAGTTGAGAGGATCAGTAATAATGTTTTACAGTGCAGGCCTGGCAGTCACCTCCATCAGTTTGACCTCTGCAGTGACCCCTGACCGCGCCGTGCCAGCCGTCCTGCCAGCCGTCCTGCCAGCGAAACGCCACGCTGTGATTGGCTGCCGCGCGGCTGCGGCCGTAAATCTGCCGCGCTGCGCCGGTCCGCGTCTTCAAACGCGCTGCAGCCGAGCCGAGCTTGGACCGAAATAAAAAAGCCACAGATCCATTTCTGAACTTTTAATTCCAAGCTTTTAGAACAGCTTGTTCCTGAGAGAGCTGTTTTATTTTCTGGAACGTCGCAGCAGGTTGGACTCATGTTATGAAGTGACATGATTACATGATGACATGATTAATGAAATTTCACGACTTGGTGGACTGTTGGATTCTGCAAGCTATGTTTAAAATACATAACAGTAAATTACCAGCACATTTGCAAAAGAGATTTATTAAAAGAGACTGCATTTATAATTTGAGAGGAGATTAAAAAAAGAATTGAACAAATGAAAGCCAGAACAAATCCATTTTGTGCTCCAGTTCATCTTTTTTCACTCACTTTATATGTGATGTTTAAGCTGCAAACGAGATTTAACCTCCGATTGATTCTGATAGATCCTGCCTTGACCTTTGACCCCAACCCTTTGGCTTCCCTCCTGGATGAGCCGCTGGATGAGCCGCTGAAGGAGACGCTGAAGGAGACGTGGAAGCTCCTGCGGAGCATCTGCTCTGGTTCTGCTGGAGCTTTCTTCCTGTTAAAGGAGAGTTTTCCTCTCCACTGTCGCCACATGCAGCCAGAAAACATCCATGAAAAAAACACTTCACAAAACTTCCTCAGTTTCACAGAGAAGGTGAAACTGAATTCGGGTTTTCCGAAAAACGGTTAACGAGTTAAAGTTGTTAGCTAAAACTATTTATTCATGTGTGTAATTATAACTCAGTTCTGCAGTAATACAGTCTAAGTCATTCAGACTTCAGTCGACCCGTCCAGAATAATCAATCTGGACTGGACTTCACATGGTTTTAAATCTAATCTATCAAGCATGGTGGTGGCTGCATCATGCTGTGGGGCTTCCATTGGTAGTCTGGATTCGTTAAACCAGTATGTTGGATGTTTGGGTCCCAGTTGGGTGTTCCAGCTGGAAAATGATCCAACCTGGTTCTGGAACGGATCAAACCGGCTCAGATCCCAGCGGGAACGAACGGGATGCTAATGAACCCTGGAGGCAGCATCAGAGAAACAACCTCAAACTTTCCGTTTTCCACGATGAGTTTTGACATTTTTGTCATTTTCACTCTGCTTGTTGAGCATTAGACTCCAGCTTCCTGTCTGCATGCTGTCCGTCGCCTCAGACGTGTTTGAGTTCAGGTCACTTCTGTGAGCCGCCGGCGTTCATGTGACTTTATGGTGTTTATCTGCCTTTCGTGTGGAAAATGGAGAGCAGAGAAGCGGCTCATGAGCTTTCCACTTCATCAGGTCGTCACGTTCCGCGGCGCTCCCCAAACCGAAAGCTGTTGCCGTGAGCAGACAGCGCGGCTCCAACAACAAACCCTCTGCTCTGCTGCTCGTTCAAAAACTGCAGGCGCGTCTGCTCTGTGTCACTTCAGCTGCAGGTCCGACCGGCTGTAATTCAGCCCACATGCAGAACCAGAGGAGCCGTCATGGACGCTTTGGGGTTCGCATGCAGACGGAAGGCGACACAGTTCCATCACATCGAGTCGGAACCGGAAATGATGTGCGCCATGATGGCTGGAAAACAGCAGAGCGTAGCCGAACCAGAGCAACAGAAGCAAAGTACATGGACCCGCCTGACCAACGAGCAAGAGAAATATGAAACAAAATGGCCGCTGTCAGGACCGACCCGAATGAAACGAAGAATGGAAACATGTCAGACGATAATGCTAGTGCATATGAAGAGTGTTTATTCACCTGGTGACTGGCAGCGTGAGTACATGTAGCATGTAGCCTCAGACATGTTGGCTACATTAGCTAAGCTAACTACTAGTTCAGCAGTAAGTATCACTGATATTTATCTTAGCATTAATTGTAATGGAGTTATAGTTGTAATGTGAACGAGGCCAGAGCTAGCTCTAAGCTTGTGGCTTGTTTATTGCCATAGCAACTCCAGAAACTTCCTACCAAGATGGCCGCCGGTTACAAACTCCACAGAAATGTGACGTCACACGAGAACTGTGTGTTGTAGCTTCCGGGCTTTGTAGTTGGCGATCAGGTCCAGTTATAGGAGAATATGTTGGAATTTAAAAATCAATAATTCGTCCATATTCATGGGGTCGAGAGTCGCTGGTCAACAGGAAGCTTTAAGGAAGAGACAGAGGCTGAAACAGAAGGCGAAACAAATGCACCAAAATCCACTTTTTTAAACAAATGTGACTTTTTCACGGCAGTTTGAACAACTTCATTCTGATCTTTTCATCCAAACAAACTTTGATCTGAGCCACTTGTGGAATTAAATTGGTCTCATATCCAGTAGTTTCTGAAACAGTCGTGTTGCATTTTCTGTGACTTTTCACTGATTCCTCTCTGAACTGCCTGAAACTCCCGGAGGGAATCCACCGACCCGAATGGGTCGAAAAATGTGACCATATATGAAATATCCAGACTGAAGTAACTGTTCTCCACTCAGACACGAAGCGCTGTCGCGTCCAGTAACGGTTATTTATAAAAGATGAATGGAAACTTCTGGGTGATGAACGTTGAACTGGTCTGGATTCGGTCCCAGTAAAATGCTTCAGAGATCCCAGGCCTAAAACTGAAGACGTGTTCAGCAACGTGTTGCGTTCGCTGACCGTTTCGGACACCTCGGGTCCTTGGATTGCTCTTCGCTTTCGGAAATGATTCTGGAACATCTGCAGACTAAAAACAGCCGACTGCTTGTGAGCGGTTTTACACGGCGGCTTATCGCCCCGCGGCGCTCAGATAAGCCTTCTCTCCGACTCGCGTTACAGCTTCATGCAGGCCTCACCCCGGGGAACTTCACCCGGACTGGAAAACCCGTCCACTCGGGCGCACGTCCCACCCGCTGTTGACAGCAACGCCATGGCAACGCTGTCAACTGCCACCAAGATGCCATCCGAGTCCCGGCCAGCTGGAGAGTCTGAACTCCCAGTGAAACGATTTGAGGCGTTTTTATCTTGAAGTGTTTGGGTTTCGCCGATCCGGCCCACATACACAGAAAACCCACAAAGTTTCCCTCGGTCGTTCAGGCAATGCGTTGCTGATCCGATCGCCAGTTCTGTTAATCCTCTGTTGCTGTTTGACCCGTTTGTTCTCCACGCCTCATTAAAATCTGAGCCGCAAACATCAATACTGGATGTGAAGAATCGTTTTCACAGTGATCAGATATAAAAGTCCAGATAAGTTCAGGTTTGTTTCTTGTGAAATCGCTGATTTGATGTTTTTCTCTCAGAGTGGAAGAAATAAAACGAGGCTGAATGTGTTGCAGGTTCACGTTGCCGATAACGGAGTCAGCAGCATGTTGACAATCGGCTCAAACCAGTTACTTAACACTTTCATCTCACTGTGATGTCAAAAAGAAAAATCTTCTCCTGTTTTTCAGTTGTTTGGATTATCAGAATTATTTCCACCTGCTAATTCAGAATCGGCTTAATTTGAGAAAACAAACCATTTTAAATATGAATACAAATTTTCTTCTGACTGTAAAAAGTTTTTACAGAAGAGGAAGACATTTTGAATTAGGACAAATATTCATGGTACCACCCTGAATACTGAGCAGCTTTGTTCTTCTTCTGTGCATGCAATAAACACAGAAATCTGACTGCTTCAAATTTAATCAGTGTCATGAACGACGGTGTAGAAAAAAATCTTAATTGAACATCAAAACCTGCTGAGAGAAAGAAGTTAAAATGTAATTCATAACATCTACAAGATCTTACTCCTTCAGGTCAAAGGTCAGGGAAAGGGCAACTACAATTTCTGCAGATCCCACATATGCTGGACATGAACTGTTCGAACATGTCTTCCTTTGCTTGCAAAAGTTCTGCATAAACACATATTTACAAGGAAAAACTTTATATCTAAAATGCAGATTTCTGTTTGCTTAAACTTGGCAGAAAAAATAATTTTAATCCAGCGTTTAAATCCCTGAAGACTCGCCCCTAACCCTAACCCTACCCCCAACCGTACCCTAACCCCAGCCGCACCCCAACCGTACCCTAACCCCAGCCGCACCCTACCCCCAACCGTACCCCAACCGTACCCCAACTGTACCCTAACCCCAACTGTACCCCAACTGTACCCTAACCCCAACCGTACCCCAACTGTACCCTAACCCCAACTGTACCCTAACCCCAACCCTGATGGCGGGATGTGACTGAACCCACCTGATGGTCCTCAGTATGAACTCTGCGATTTCTGGAGGTTTTGTGTCGTCATGTTGAGCCGTTTGGTTGCTGTCCGGCTGACATGCGTGGGAATCCGTCTGCGTTCGTGAAGCCGACCGTCCCGATCCAAACTGACTAATCCCATAAACAAATATTTGAAATCTGTATAGAGAGATCCTTCAAATACGTCCAAACAACGTCTTCAGGCTGCCACGTTCAGCCCACGCTCTTAAAACAAACATCTGCATTAAAATTCCTCAGCAGGCGGAACGTCAGAGTTACATAAATAGATGCAAACAAACAGAAACGTCATTAGCAAAGTGTTGCAGCAACAAAGAGCCGAGCAACAACCTGGTGGTTCAGTTAGAGAGGAAATCAGTGAAAAACAGGAACGACTCGGTGATCATCTGCCTCTGGTTCCGAATCCTAATCTGGATTCATCATCACATCCAAGCTGCTGCTTGGCTCCAACCAAGTGTTTATTTCACACAAGGGTCTCCAAAGTGAGGCTCGGGGGCCGTTTCTGGGCCTCAGGATGATTTTATTCAGCTTGTCCAGTTTGGGCCTTTTTTAAATAATGCAGTCAAATTAGAATCTTCACAATTATTCTGCTTATGAAACAATTTATATCAAAATCTTTTTTTTAGCTTCAAAGGTCAAATTAAGATGAATCACATTTAGTTTTTTCATGAACATTTTCTACTATTGGAGCTCAGAAATATCCATGTTTTTGTATAAAATGTTAATCTGAAGATGTCAGAGATTTCTGGTGGCATGTTTTTGGCTGTGGTCGAATCTGAACAACACAAAGTGTTTCTGTCTGGATGAAGCTTCAGACTCTCAGCTGCCGACACCTTAACACCTCTCTGAGCACCAAGACGCTTTTTATTACTGAAGAAAATTGAGAAAAATCTGAGAATTTCCTGTAAATGACGTCAGTAGTTTGTATGCAGCAACAAAGGGCGATTTCTTGTTTTTAAACCTAGAACCGATCGGACCCAAACCGGATTATTCTGCAGTTTGAGGTTAAACTCCCCGGTTCTGTTTGGTAAAACGGAGCCGTTTCAGCGGTTCACGGCATTAACGCTGCCTCAGATGAAGACAAGCATGAAAACCAGAATATATGGACCGGTCGAATGTGGGCTGATTTATTCAGCATTAATTACAGGTTCCTCTCTTCGTCGCTCTCCGCCTCGGAGGCCGAACAGAGACGTTTCCCTCTGGGCCCGGCGCCGCTTCCTCGGTTTGACCTGAGCGCCTCCCGGCCGCTGGGTGAGGGTTTGAACATAAAACCTTCCTCTGGATGTGAGCAGCTGTCTGGTTTGGGTGATTAAAGAGTTGGGTTTGAATCCTGATTTGGTCGGAGCGGAGAAGCACAAACTGGACACGGAGGCTTTGGCAGAGGATATAATTACACAGTGAATTATTCAGCGGCTCCAAACCGAAACATGAAGGCTTTCATTTTCTAAACCAGCTTACAAGAGAGCAGCCGGAGCCCGGAGCCGGAGCCCGGAGCC